>JAULKM010006248.1:0-15070 GCA_032355605.1 Rubia tinctorum | reverse complement strand
AGAACAAACATCACAGCAAAATAAAACATTTGTATCCAATGGAATAATTGCGCAGCAGCTACAGAGTAGGAGTTCAATAAGAAATAATGATATTCTTCCCCGCCCAGTTAATTTAACTATTCATTTAGTCTTTTTTTTTTGACCATAAAATTGAATTGGTGTATATGAATAAATACTATTGTATGATACCTTATTAGATTCATTATAATATATATTTTCAAAATATAAAATTTCCACAAGTTTTAATTATCCTTAACGTAAGATATTAAGGATAAAAAAATTCAAATTAACTCGTGAAAGTCAAAGTATGCAGTTTGAAATGAGATAAATGTAGTATATACAAACAAGAACGACTCCTAGTGAAAAGGTAGAATAATTTGGGTAGGAAAGTAATATAGGTTATATGTTACTTATTTGTGTTTTCAATTAAATTTGTTTTTACGATTCTTCTTCTTTGATAATAAAACGTGAAATCGTAAATAAAATATCTTCTGAAACTATTAAGTATAAAACATTATAACTTTAAGCTGAAATATAAACATTAAATAAAAAATGAAATTTAATGGAATCTGAGTTGATGGAAGGTTTGGGGAAAAGGAAAGAAAGCTGAGGTATTAATTTAAATAGGCGCGTGAGTTTACCCTTGCAAATATCTTATAACATAATTCGATCCGGATTTGAATTGCTTTAGACCCGCAAATTTTTAGCCCTTTGTCATAAAATTGCACTTGAATCTCTGATCTTTCCATAGATTATGGAAAGATAGTCTTTCAAAAGACAAACTCTTATATATTTTCATTAAATTTGTAGTATTATTTATTATTAGTTCCTTCGTTCAATTTAAAATTTGTTTTTTTTCCTAAGAGACCGTCTCTTGAAAGATGGTGTTTTCATAAGTTATGGAAAGACCATGGACTGAATTGTAATTATAAGACAAAAGTCGTGGGTCAATATCAAGGAAATTTGGGTCGAAATCGGATCATAAGGCATTTGGGTTCTTTCATGCATCTATTTAAGGTAAAACCTCAACTTTCCTTCTTTTTCCCCAAACCCTCCCTGCAGCTCGAACAAAAAAATCCCAAATCCTCAAACACATCTTCAATTCTGCCACCTTCCATTCTTCAAATCCACACTGGTCGACGTCGCGGATCGCCGAAAACCGTCGCAGAGCAAGCACTCATTTGTGTATCAAATCACAGAAGAACGAACTCACTCTTGTAAGTTTCATTGAAATTTGAGATTAGATTTTATTTTCTATTTGATTCTAATTTTGTTTGCGATTTCAGTGTTAAATTGCAATATAATTCTAACATTTCATTACTTTGATGGAATCTCAGTGTTCAGATGCTATTAACCAGAGGAATCAAATACGGAGTAAAAGATTGTTGTTGCTACTAATATACCTTATGAAGGTATGAACTATGACAAATTCGTCGTCCTTTTGATCCACTATTAGATTTGTTAAATTATGAACTTTTTACATTGAGAGTGAAACCTTTTAAATCATACATACTACCTTTCTGTTGATCAAATATTAAGTTTTTCTGTTCATGAAATATGAAATCTCTGTACATGTTAAGATTTGAATTTTATTAAAATTTCATTAAATCACATTTTTATATCATTTAATTTCTATGTTTCAACATGAATTTGTAATGTTTATACTGATAATATTTAAAAGTTACGGATCAGATAAGAAAAAATAAAAAGAAACATTAATTGAAATCACGAATAAGTAACAACTAACCTGTATGATTTACTTTATATATATAATGGTTATTTTGATGTGACCGAATGCTTCATTGGACTACGAGCTAGAATGATACAAGAATTGGAGGACCTCTACCAATGACATGCTAACAAATTGGGATTCAGCTAAAAAACCACACAACGGAAGAATAACCAAGCAGTCATTATTGAAAACTAATTTGCATGCTCATGTCAAGGGAAACCTCAGGAAAAAATAGCGACATCAACCCAACCAATACCAATCTGTGATGGATCGAAAGATTCAACCTCGAGAAAGAAAAGACAAAGGAATTTCTTGTAAATAGAATGGGGTGTAAGACTGAAATACAAATTAAATTGGCCGATAACTTTTATAAAGTTATGCACCGTATCTTGCAGCATAACCACAAGTTCATAAGACCGGCTTGGCAATATCTACAATGGATTATGCATCATATATGAATTATTTGTTTTATGGTCAAGATGCATCACTAAAACATGCAATATTTTAACCTTAATATCCAACTTGACAAACAAAAAATCAGGTAAGTTCAAAAAAATATTTTAAAAACAAACTGACACCAAATCCAAAATGAAGCATCTGAATTATGAAACTTATGGTGAAGATGTATCACTACAAACATACAATGTTTCAACCTAAACTTCCAACCGGGAGCAAAAATAATTAGGTAACTTCAAAATTTTAAGAGAAAGAACTGAACTAAAATAAACTTCTGAAATGTGCATTTTATATTGAGTATGTATCACTATATATATACCATCATTGCTTTCACCTAAAGATCCAACCTACCATATCTAAAGTCAGATTACTACAAAACAACAAAATAATATCTTCTTGCATCTACAACAAACAAATTTTGTGCATTCTAAATCCACAAACTATTACATAACTTTTCAAAAAACATTTCATCGAGAACAAGAAGGTCGAAACTAAGCATGAATCCAACTACTTTCTTCTTAAAATTGTTCAAAAGGTCATCTGCTTCCATGTCGCTGGATTATCAAGGATATATTGAGAGTTGGGCAGCTCCTATGAATCAGTGTCAGCATCATCTTGAATGGCCACCATTTGTGGTTTCGACAAACATTTGGATAATTTGGAAGTAACCACTTTCATATACCTTCAAAAACAAAGTAAATGCATCACCAGTAGCCTATAAAACAAAAAAAATATTATACTACAAATCCACCGAAACAACATAAAAGAAAAATTAAAAAAACACCATGCTCACATTCAATTTAATACCTGAAATCTCTTCATCTGTTGAAATCACAATAGAAATATCAAATTGTAGAACTCGACTACCAGCAACAACTTTACTTAAGTTACTCGAACTATCAATAAAGGTTGTACCTTTCAACACACCAGCTTACAGTAGTACAACACACAAAAAGTTAACAGTAACAACATCAAAAAAATCACACATTCGAATCCAAAATACAAAACCTTTCAATTCAAACACAACACCACTCACTGAATTTGACGAAAAAATTGGGGGGACACAAAAAAACATTACGCACCAAAACATAAGGTAATTTAACACAAAGACCACTTAATATCAACGTATTACAATACAAACCTGTAGCCTTTCACAATAAACATCTAATCTACAATAAATAAACTTCTATTGGGGAAAATAGTAAACATGCTAATATCATCACACAAAAAGCATCAAAAAATGATTATACTAAAAACTAAAGCACATGCATTCTCATTTGACATCAAAACTACATATTAACAACATAAGTACAAAAAACAATATCACCTTCAACATTAGAAGAACCTTCGTAAGATTTTCCCTAAACCTAAAAAATAGAACATAAAATAAAAAAGAAAGACACAAAAGGTAAAAATTACTTCACATGAATGCAATTGAACAACTAACTGGAAAATCAAGTGGCAAAAATTGGGGAAAAACAAACGGCGGAGATGAAAAACGAGATGAAATGGCAAAGAAGATGAAACGACAAAGATGAAAACGAAAGAAAAACTCTAGTAGTTGAATGAAATCTGTAAGAAAAAAAAAATAGGGTTTCATATAAGTACACACATATGTAGCGCGAGTAATCAATATCCAGAATATTGCAACTCAATCCTTGATTTCCTATTACTCTAAGTAAACCCCGTCTTTTCTTATGCCTATGGAAAGATGGTTTTTCCCAAGACTTTGTCTTCTTCTAAAGCTAAAATCATAATAAAAACATGAATTTTAGACATCTTTGTATATTTGCAAAATAATAAGAATAAATAAAAATAAATTAAGAACTAATGTAATATTTTACAAGGGTAATAATTTGCATTACTTAGAGGGTTGAGAGGTTTTAAGTGTTTGGTAACATGATAGAAATATGTTATTTAAAAATTAATACATTTAAAATAAAAAAAATAAGCCTCTCTTATTATTTTCAAAATAAGATAATCTGATTTTTTTTGAAAAAAATAGGTGTTCTTCTTATCATTCATATAAAATTGTCACAATATTGTGCCAGGTTAAAGCCGTACAACCCCTAACTAGCACTTATAACTAATCTATCTAATCTATGTTTGAACACCTAGTTGACTCACACAGTGTGGGGGTAAGCCTCCCACCAATGAACCTTTCAATCCATTTTCCTGATTGAAGTCCATATGCCATATTGGCAATATGCTACTCGATCCTTCCAAACTTTGACATCACCGAGTTGCATCAGCTCTGTTGTTTTGTAGAAGTTGTTGTTGGATTTCTCCAATTTTTGGTGCAGTGTCGTTGTAGTAGTTTTGAACGCATGTCCGTTTTGTTTTAAAAGCAGTCTGGTACTGCGTGCCTCCATGATTATTCATCGTTGGCCAAGTTCATCCCCACCGGATTGCAACAACTCCGTAGTTCTTGGTTTGAAGAACATTTTTGGAGGTTGTTGTTGGATTTCTCCAATCAGTAGTGAAGACTTACTTAAATCTTGCCGAAGTCACGAAATGACCAACACACCTAGAAAAATAAAACGAGCATAGGAATTAATATTAACCAAAACCCTCTTTTCATCCTGGGAAGTTATGCTACTAGGCAACTTCTGAATAACCCATTAGTAAGTATTGTCTTAGGAGCATAGCCCTCCAGTCCCGTAGGTGTGGTGCTACAGGTTGGCTAGAGCTCTGTTGTATACCATAAGGCTCCATTCGACTAATACAAACTGCTACAGAAAGACCCATTTTCAGTGGGCCAGAACATGTGACGTCCACTGACCATGCTCTATGTAGACTGTAACCCACAATCTATCACCACTACTAATAAAGTCAGTCAACCATTTATTCTCATCATCTCTCCGCCACGGTCACCACAAGGCTATTGTGGGTACAACCGGACGCGACGAATATAGTAAGAAAATAAACTAATACGTGGGGCGGGGTAGATTTTCGGGATGGAATTAAAAGAGAAGTTATGTATAAGGTGTTCTATGCCTAAATTTCGAGAGGGGCGAGTTGGAGGGAGTAGGAAAAACTGTTCTACTGTCGTGGACCGCCGTTGACCAACCAGTATTTTCATCACCAAAAACATGCGCCTGAGTCCATCTCTTCCTTGGGTCCGTCTTTGCTCTCCGCCGGTCATTTTCCTTCGTCGATGTCTGATACGCCAGGCCTCTATCCTTGCTCCACCATTTGGCTCAGTCACTGGCTAATTATGGCAAGCCGGGCCTCCGATGCTTGCTCCTTGTCCTTGGTCACACGTCGGGCCCCTGTCCTCCCGGAAATGACTGGAACTAAGACGCCAGGCCTCCGTCCTTGGTACTTGCTCCGCCATTTAGCTTGGTTTCTGGTCGATGATGGCTTTGGATTGCGGAAGGACTTCGAGAGCAGATTTCAAACAAACTTCCCCCACTCAACCTACAGCTACACCATAGCTAGATAAAAGGAAATAACGAAGAAAAGGAAGAGGGGGGGGGGGGGGGGGCGCGGGGGGGCCCCCCCCGACCGGCCGGCCCGCCAGCCTCCCCAAGGATAGGGTTTAAGTTGTCTTATGGAGAGAGAAAGGATATTTGGGAGAGAAAAAGGCTCACCCGTGATAATTTGATTTATAAGCACACCTTCACTTTTGCCCCATTTTTTAAAGGTTATATGAACTGAATTGAACTGGACCGATTTAAACTGAACTGAATTAAACTAAATTTTAAATAAGTGTATCCAAAATAGTAATAATATGATTAAATTAAGGTATATTTCAAAAAAAATCAAGTTCCTAATTCAGAAATACCTCCCAGGTAACCCTTTCATTTTAAAGGCAATTCTATATTGATTAAAGGTGATTCCGCTTTAATGACACTACTAAAAACAGGTACATGGGTACCGATATGTCAATGCTGGGAGAGAAATACGGGTGCTAAATTTTTTATAGGTACGGGTAATATGTTAATTGAACAAAAATACCGGTGCCTATGAATAAATCCAACACGGATACACTGAATATCGGTGCCTATGAATAGATTCAACACTGGTATACTTAATACCAGTGCTGGATACCAGTGCCTTTGAAGAAATTTTTTTTCAGTTTAATAAATTCCAACACTGGTTTTGGATGAATGAAATATACCGGTGCTAATACCAGTGACTATGACCAGAATAGTAATTTTGGCTGGTAAAATTATGGTGAAAAAAATATCCATCACCGGTATGTTGATGAATGGCACTAGTAATTTTACAAGTGCTCGATACATAGATTTTTTTTTGAAAATATGGTTTATGGTATGAGTTACTCAAGAATATGTACTAGCACTTTCCAACATTTCACCAATAATATAATATAATTTATATTTATATATTTAGGCAAGAATAATAATATTTATATATTTAGGCAAGAATAATAAAAATCATGGATTTTGGTGCAATGTATAATGGGGTAATACAATTTTGAGACATAGTGTAATTTTCCAAGACTGTGTAGATGTAATCGATGTTGACTTTAGAGACCCTTCCTTTCACCATACATGCCCAAATCGCAAATTCACAATCGTATATTATTGACATGCAATTTGGTGTCGCCAAATTTGTGATTTGACAACTCCAACTTTCTTGGAGGGGTCTAAGTGCAAAAGGTAATTTTTTACAAAAATTCAAATTGAAATTCGCTCGAACGTGATGCTACCTTATGCACCCCCGTTGTATTTTTCAAGACCGTAATGAAATATTTATCAACAATCAAGCACAAGAACATATTCATAATTCTTTTTGGTTTCCCTCTCTTACTACTTGTTAATCAACTCTAAGTTACTTTAGAACATGTACTAACGCTTTTCATCGAAAAATATATATTTTCTATTTCTATATTTATGAAAGAATAAAATTTTTTGTGTATTTTGAAGAGAAGATAATGTTGTAAAAAGTTTTTTGGCCATGGCATATTTTTTCATAAATATATTTGAGCCTCTTCCGTTCACCCACTCTACCTAGAATTTCGAAGACACGATCATCTCTTATTTAATTGAGTTTTGGTGTCTTCAATTTTGAGATTCACCGCCTCCAAATTTCTTCTATGGATCTAATAGTAAAAATTAAAAAATTAACCTAGAGTTCAAATAATACTAGCACCGGCATTGTTTTCATTCATACCGGTGCTAAGTATGGTAGGAAAATAAATTTCCTAAATTTTCATGCATAAATTTGGAGGGATTGTTTAAAATTTTGAAATATTGGACTTAGCACCGGTATGAGTTAGTTAGTACCGGTGCTGCATACTTAGGATTTTCCCCCATATTTTCACTCGGGTCCAAAAATAATAAATGTACCCTATTTAAAGCAGCCCTAAGCAACTGTTTTTCATATGTATAGCACCGGTATGAGCCATTTTGGCACCAATTTTTGTACCAGTGCTCCATACTTAGAAAACAATTATCAGATTACTCTCGGGTTTATGTTTTATTTTTAAAAAACACTGTAAAGCAGCCTTAAGCAACTGCTTTTCATATGCATACCAACGATATAAGCCATTTTGGCAACGATTTTTGTACGGTGCTCCATACTTAGAAAAATAAATCCCAGCTTTGCTCTCGGTTCATGTATTTTTTATAAAAAAAATCCATGTAAAGCAACCTTAATCGGCTGTTTTTCATATACATGGTCACCGATATCAGCTAGGGGTGGATTCGGTATGGTTACCATCACTTTTTACTACTACCAGGTACCATACTAACAATGATGGTATACTATTTTTAAAAACCAATACCATACCAAATTATTGATATACCAAACATCGGTATATATAAAAGTTGGTGGGTATCGGTATCGGTACGGTACGGTATAATACCACAAAATATATGTTATAATGAATTAATTATGTGCTCATAAAAATTATAAAAAATTAAAAATTTCTACTGTATAATCTTAATTTTAGAAAACTAAATATATTCTAATCATAATAATAATAAAGTAAGGTAGCATCAAAATAAGAATTATATTGAGTAGATAAAATCTCTTGTTAAACCGACTAACGGTCGACCAATCATGAAAAAATATCGTTTCAATAATTTTAAGGTCACACTATAATTATTTATACATTATGATACACTTTTAAAGTTTTTCAAAATTATAGGATCAATTCTCGTTGCAATAAATAAAAATAAACATCAAATTACCCCATTAGTTACATCAAATATAAAAATGCCTCTGTCTAATGGTTACTCAGTCTAAAAAAAAGACTCTGTTTAATAAATATGTTATAAAAATAAAGGAAAATTATGATTTAAAATTTTTGTAAGGTTTAGAACCAAAATGTCAGTTGTCAGGAAATCTAGTTTAAAAAAATATTTTAAACTTTACCAATATCCATCGAATTGGAACAAAAATATAAATTACATTTTTAAATTGTTAATTTGGTTTTAACATTAACAAATGACTAAGTCTTATAACTAAATAAAATCACAAATTTCACATAATATTAGTTATATTTTTAATATATAAATATGTGGTATGGTACGGTACGGTATTACCATACCATCAAAAATGTGTGGTACGGTATTACCGTACCATATCATCGGCTATCAACATTTTCGGTACAAATAGTACGTGGTTCGATTGGTAAGTTGGTTGGTACGGTATTTTGGCTCAAAATATCAGCCCTAGTATCAGCCATTTTGGGCATCGGTTTTTATACAGGCACTAGTGTTAGGTACTTAAAAAAGGAGCCAAACTTAGTTTTATCTGAACCATTGATTTCTTTTGTTGATTGGATCTCAACCATTAAAATTTTGTCTATATAAACTAAACTTGAAACCGTAAATCTAACCCACCCTCATTTCCTCTACCTCATATCCATTCTCTCCCTCCTCGTACACCACCTCTCCATCTCCGCCGCCTAGCCCCACTTTGAAGGCTTTGACGCCGATGACAACCCCCTCTCCGCCCTCCCCGCAATGCACCATTCCTGATACCATCTCCCGGACCAACCTCGACACTATCTCCCTGCGCCATCACCCCTATGCCATCTTGCTGAGCTCCACCAAAATTGTTGGGTTCAGCTCAGATCTGTGGTCCCTCAACTCTCAACGCCGCCACCGCATTGCGACTCACCTCTTGCTTCCGACCTCACCTTCGAGGTTCTTGTTCTTTGATGTTATTTAGGGTTTATGGAGATTAATTAGGTTTTAGTTTTTATGATAATTGATGTTTTTAATATATGTTTAGGTCTAGTTTGTTTCATAAATTGTGGGTTGTTATGTATTTTCAGATATATGCAAGTAATTTCAAAGCCGTGTTATGAATTTTCAAGTTTTATCACAGGAAAGTTTGGTTATTTTGTGTTTTCTTCATCCTATTGTTCTTCATGATTTTTTGGGTTTCATATTCTGGCCAGATTTTTTTATTGATCACCTATTTACTAGCACCGGTACAAACTAGCACCGGTATTTCGACCGGTGCCTAAGTAGAGTGGTGCTGGAATGTAGATTTTTAGAACTGATAGTGTATACCGATACTGACACTACCAGTGTCTTTGTAACTACGTTTCAGCACCACCATAATTAGGCACTGGTAGTCCGGGGCCCAAAATACCGGTGCTATAAGGGGGTTCCTGTAGTATTATGAAGATCTATTATAGGAAGTTCTATTGTAGAACCGTCTTTAATATGCTGTCTTTGTTGGGCATTTTGACTCACTATATAAATAAAAATCCATGCTTCTCCACCCTTAGGTTTTTTTTCTGGATCTCAAACCCCATTGCCTCTCTCACGCCTCTGTCTCCCTTAAGCTTCACCACCACCCGAAATGCCACTCCTCCGACGCATCCACCTAATGGCGGACATCGGCTCGATTTAATCGGTTTTTGATTTATTCGGTTTGGGTTATTCAGTTTTACCCCTAAAAAGCCTAAAACTGAATCTGACCCGAATAATTCGAATTATCCGAACCGAATTCAGAATTTGGTTTTGGTTTGAAACCGTATTCAACCCGAATAAACCGAATTGATTGTAATTTTTTAAAATAATTAATAAAATTGAATAATTTAATTTCAAATAAAATAAAATCTATAATATAATTTCTAAATCATCAAAATCAAGTTTTAAAAATAAAAATCCAACAAGTACAATACAAATTCAACCTTAACAATTTTATCATTACATTTAAGATTAAAGAAAAATAGTTCGTTTTAGTATTCATCTTCAAAGTTTTCACATTCTTCAAGCTTTAAAGCACTCCACATTCACATTCAACTTCGAGCACTGCACAAATTTACTTAGGGTAACTTGTGTTATTTACTTATTACCCCAAACTTACCTAGGCTTTAGAGTCTGGGATAATTTTTTAAATATAAAGATTAGTCCTCCAACTTAAATTTATTTATAAAATTTATTTTTTAAATTTTTTTAAATTATTATATATATATAATTAATTAATTACAATTTGGTATTCGCTTCAGGTTTCGGTTTGAGTTTTAATATCCAAACCGATCCAAATACCATATTTAGAATTTTGTTTATTCAATTCGAATATCCAAAAACTGTATATTAAATTCGGTTCGGGTTATTCAATTTGGATAGTTTGGTTTTCGGTTCAATTTTTGATTTTTAGTTTTTTTGCCCGCCCCTACCTCCACCACCTGAAATGCCTCTCTCTCTCTCCATCTTTCTCAGCCTTCCACCTCCCTCCTCCCGCACTGCCGCATTGCCTGGAGTCCCCTCGCCGCCTGGAATTCCTCGGCCATGCCACGCCTGGAGAAGTCCATCCCGTCGAGGGCTTTGTTTTTTAACCGAGGGTTTCATTTGCAAACGATCGAGGGTTTCAGATTGGTTTCAAATAAGGGTTTCGTTTGCAGATCTAAATTTTAGGTGGTGTGTTATGCTTGAAACCAATTGATTTCTGATAGCTCTTTTTTCTCATACGATTCAAACCGCCTTTAATCGTTGAAATGTGCCTCCACCTTTAATAACCTTTTTTTTCCGGTAGTGAACTTACATTCATATGTGTGAACGAAAACATACAAATTGCTTACACTTGTTAATTAGCACAAATGTGAGTATTTGGATTATTAAAAAATTATTCCACCAACTGTAGAGCCTTTTTTTAATCCCTTTTGGGAGCGGGTGTCACCTTAGCCTTTTCTCCTAGGTGGGCTGCAGGTAGAGGTGATGGGGGATGGTGGACGGAAGACGGGGTACGGTGGACTGCGGGTGGACAGGAGATGGGGGAGGGTAGGGCTACGGTTGGGGGAGGGTTACGGGTTGGGACGGTAGGATTACGGTGGCGGGCCACCGGCTCGTGAGGTGGTGGGTGTTTTAAAAATAGGATTTTTAAAAATATTGTATTAGTTTAGGGTTTTTAAAGGTAAAATAAAATAAAATAAATTATAGGCTTTTTAAAATAAAGGGTTTATGGAAATAATAATTATTTTATTTTAATTTAATTTAAAATAAAATAAATAGTAATCTTGGAATATATTACAAATATGAAAATGAAATTTTAAATAAATTTAAAAATTTTGAAATAACTGTTTGGATGTAATTTAAAAAAACATTGTAATATAAAATATTATAAAAATATATATGCAGACATAATATTATAAAATTAAAGTTCAAATATAAAATAATTTTCTGAAACTAACATTTGAATAAAATAATTTTAAAGTAACATTTGATGATATTCTATTTAATTATTATTTAGTTTGTAAATAACATAAATAAAAAATTGTTTGTATAGAAATATAGAATGTGTTGTTAGGAATTTGTTTTATATGTTATACCATTTCATTATACATAGTTGAATAGGTAATTTATTATATATAATATATTACATGAAAATTACATGAGTGTTATAATTATATGTAAATTACATGAGTGTTTTTTATGTTACACCATTTTATTACAAGTAAATAATTTGTAAAATCAAAATTTCATATATTTTAAAAACTGCATATAAGGTGAAAATTACTTGAGTCTTACATTTCTAGGGTTTTTAACCTGAAATATAAAGTTTAAAATTTATTTGGGAATAATTTAAAACTGAAGATTAAAATAGGAGTAAATTTTTAATGAATAGAAAATAATAAAATATTGTTTGGATTAAATTGAAAAATATAAATGAAATTAAAATATAACATTTTATAAGAATCCATAATCAAACATAATATTATAAAATTAAATTATAAATGAAAATAATATTTGATTAAAAATATTTGTAGAGCAACATGCGATGATAGTTTCATTTAATTATTTTTTATTTTGTGAATAACAGAAATAAAAAATTCATTGTATAGAAAAAAATTGAATGTTTTGTTAGGAATTTTGTTCTATATGTTATACCATTTCATTATACGCAACTGAATATGTAATTTATTATTTTTAACATATAACATTTTATTTGTATGTGTTATATATTCTCCTATAATTAAGTTATTTTTAGGATAATATTTTTATTTCATATATTACAGATGCGCTAACGGTAGACCCGTTGATAAAGGTCGTAGTATCCGTGAAAGAGAGATTAGTGCATTTGCCAAACAGGCAAAAAGTAGTGCGTATGACCAGGAACGGTTGCCGAAAATTGTGCAAGGTCATGACGGCAGACTCGTTGATAAAGGTCGTAGTATCCGTGAAAGGGGGATTAGTGTGTCCACCAGAAAGGAGAGAAGTAGTGTGTATGACCAGGAACGGTTGCCGAAAATTGTGCAAGATCACGAGGTACCTGTTGAGCCACTTTCTCCTAGGCCCGGTGATAATTTTGAGCCGATGGGAACCTAAGATGGTCCGGATCTAAACATTCTTATTGATGTTGGAATGTATTCATTCCGGGAGGAAGCAAACTGGAAATCATTGTTTCATCCAGGGGATAAAGTACCTGCACGTAGGTCGCATGATGGGTGTGGTGTAGATCCACGACCCAATTTCGAGGGGGACAAGGTACATCCAATGTTCTCCCTTGTGGCCCAGCTGAGACGGCTATGCAGGTGAAGGTGAACATTCCAGGACCTGGTAGTGGAGGAGGTAGACATACGAACAGGAACATAGCAGGTCGATTTGCCTAGTCTTCCGGTGGATCGTGCAATATTCGTGAGGCTGTCACTAATAGGGGTGTTCGGAACAAAATGAAGCATGTTGTAGATGATTCCTGGATTGTGCGTGGGTCGATGGCTGGTGGCCCGGAGGATGACCTTATTTTACCCAGTTTTGGAGGCCATGTCGCAGTCGATGTTTGGAATGGTAAAGAGCGGGGTTTTCTGAAATGCCACATGTGTGCAACTCTTTGCAAGCAGCTGGTCACAACTCTCCCAGATTGTAGCGATGTTGTTCAAGCCAGGATACGTGCGACCGACCTTTCTCATCATCCCGCAATTATGTTCAAGTTATCTGCTGTCACGAATGGTGAGTAACCATTCTCACTTGGAACAGCTCCAAATGAGTTATCGTCATCCTAAAAAAAACATTATATGTCAAGTTATTATTTTCGAGCACACACAAAATATAATGACAAACATAATTTTGCCACACTTCATTCTAATAACTAATCGTACAAAAACACCTTACTTTTCTTTGAAACTACATGACATCCACCTCCATGTATTTAAATTAACATAATTCTAACTACTAGTAATGAAATCTACAACCACATTATTCCAAAACCACATTTTTAACGATAGGTCTATACATCATTCTAATAAATAATAACACACCTACACATTTTTATGACAAACATATACAAATATTATTTTATGTGTACCAACGTTTCATGATAATTAGTATAACCACACTAAATTTTGTTATATCATCATTACTTGAATCATTTTGTTTCTCATAAATTCCAACTTGGATTATGACCGACAAATAAGTCACATTCAAACCTAATTTCCTTCCTTATTTTTTTGCATGTACCAACAAAGAATAAAATCAAGTTTCTCATTTCTCCTAAGTTTCCCACCAAATTTCTTTACTCATAATTCTTTTCGAACTCATTTTTAAAACAAAATAACGTCTACAATTACACCATGACTATCACACAGATCCCTTACAAATGTGCTACCGAATAATTTAATTTGTAGGTGTTTCTTTAAAATGAAAGGAATCACCTACACATTTGTATAACATTAATTTTGGTAAGATTAAAATTTATTTTTATTTTGCGTTATATTAACATATCATCAACTCTTACTGATGAAATCTAGAACAATATTAAATTCAACATATGGATCCATGTATACACAATGAAATGTAATATAAATACATTTTAAATTATAATAAAATAGCACATCTATTAAAGATGAAATAGAATATAGGCTTCTATTTAAACAACTAATAAGTCATAACTTTAACAATTAAATTTAAAAATACCTCATAAGACATGGAGATTTGACCACCCAAATTTAGAGTAAAAACTGTAAAAAATATTTTTTTACAAAATCTGAAATTTTACAACCTGTTTTATAGACATTTTTTTGGGCAATTTTCGGATTAAATGACATTAAATGTGAGGAGATGGGAGTTGGGGAAAGAGAACCAAAAAATGTTAGGAGAAGAGGAGGAGAGAACGAAAAAGGGAGTAAATTGAGAAGGAAATGAGAAATTGAAATTTGAAAGGAAAATGAGAAGGGAATGAGAAATTGGAATGAGAAAGGAGAAGAAACAAAACCCGGAATAAATTCAGAGAGAACCGGACCAAAAAACGAAAATCGGAGAACCAACATATGAGAATTGAACTGGGGAGGTGAGAGGAGAACTGGAGAGGGTGAAGAAAATAGGGGAGGGGAGGAGAACCGGGAGGGTGAAGAGAACAGGGGAGGAGAGTGGGGAAAGGAGAGCGGGAAAAGAGAAAAGAACGGGGGAGGGGGAAGGAGAGCGGGTAGGACGAAGAAAATGGGTTGAGGGGAGGGAG
>JAULKM010006237.1:0-15070 GCA_032355605.1 Rubia tinctorum | reverse complement strand
TTCGCCATTGCATGCTTAGACGCTTGGAAATATCCCTCTTCTCTGTGGACGACCCCGACTTGCCAAACTATCTACTTCGTTGTATTTAGTAAGCATATTGGGCTTATAAATGTATTTTTGAGAGGTACGGCGATGACCTCCTAGTTGATTATGTTTTTGATTTTTACATAGGGTCGACTGTGGCTGGTCTTGAGAATATTTTTCTTGATGGTTTTAATACTCCAGTTGTTCAGGTACCAGTACCTGGTCTTGAGGTACCTGGAGTTTCTATTTAGGTACATGTAGGTTATGGTGAGGTAATTGCAGATGCTTCTGAGGTATATGTTATTGATGCTGAGGTACGTATTTGCTAAATATTTTAAGGTGCCTGTTGCTCGTGTTGAGGTACCTGTGCCTGATTGTGAGGCAGCTGCTTAAGTTTTCGAGGTACCTATTTTTGGTGTTGAGGTACCAATGCCTAATGGTGAGGTATGAGGTGTTTCTTAAGAGATACCTGCAACTCCTATTGAAGGTCTTACTTTAATTGCTAATGGTAAGCTTACTTTTGTTGTTGTTTCAAATGTTGTTACTTGCTTCATTTTTTTGGTTTTAGTCTTTTTGGTTGATGTTATTTATTTTCAATACAGTGGAACTTGTGGTCGCTGTTCCTAGAAAAAATTATTTTAAGCATAAAGAGTCAAAATAGTGGCTCCTGTGGGTGGAAAGAAGAAGATGCTAGCCAATAGGGTTTTAGATTAATCTGATGGTGAGGGTTGTAAGTTTTAACATTTCAGGATTCATTATTTATTAATTTACTATTTTCCAAGTTTTTTTTACATACAGGTTTTGAGGATGATGTTGATTCAAATGATAATAATGATGTTATTAGTGTTGATACAGATAAGGTTTTGAATGATGTTGGTGCAGTTGGTGCTTCTGGAAATATTGGTGTAGGTGATTCCGGTATTGCAAATGTAGAGTTGAGCGCGGATAGGGTTGATAAGGATTAGAATGAGTTTGGTGATGGAACACTGTGTAGGTTGGCACAAAGCAAGCTGATGATTTTTTGATGTTGCTGTGAATGGTAAGTTTTGATTTTGTTTATTTTGATGTATTTTCATGCTGCATTTTTTTAAAATAAAAAAATGATGCCTTTTGTTTTGAGGTTGATGTTATTATTACGTTACTTGATCACGTTTCTTTTCAAGTTGTGTTTTTCATAAATGCGATGAATTTTTCTGATGATGCGCACTTGGAAGATATTAATCTCCCAGAATATTAGAATGTTGATGATGAAAAGAATTATGAAAATGTGGATGATACAGCTAATGATGGTGATGTGGAAGAATTGATTCATTCTGCATTCAGGTGGAGAAGGTTGGGCTTATCAGTGGATTAAAGGATTCAAAGGGCAAGGAGAAGGTCCATGTTTCGAAGGGTAAAAATCCAGCAAAGGAGTCGAAGGCTGCATCTTCCAGGAATGTGAAGAGTAAATGATGTGATGTCAAACACATGTAGTTTTTTGAATCATTTAACATCTCTTTTATTATCTTTTGTTTGGTAGATTGCTAGATTTAGGTAGGTCAACATCGTAAGGAGTTTAGATGACCATTTTTGGTTGTCGTAGCTAAATCCTTCATTTTTAGCCTACTTTAAGTCAAATGGATTTTGGTCCTTACGAACATCTAGATTCTTTTTGTGAGCTTAATTTGTAGATCGCTTGTAGGAACTTCAGAATACTTTTAGAAGGCCATTCACAAGGATGGAAGTAGATTGTAGAATGTCATTTGCAAGTATGATATAAGATTGAAGGAGTCAAAATGTCATAGTAGATAGTTGCGGCAAAGAAAGGAACAAGTTTCAGAAAAGTCAAAAAATGACATGACTCGTGCACCTTGGCACGGCCCATGCCATATCTCGTGCATATGGAATGATGCAAGGATGAGGGTTGTGCAAACCAGCACGACCCGTGCTCAAGGAAATAAGGAAATCACAAGGCCAGATAAAGAGCCGTGCACTTTGGCACGACTAGTGCCATCAGAAGCCGAAGGAACAACCCTCCATAGGATGGGTCGTGCACCTGGGCACATCCCATGCCATCGAAAACTGGGGAACAACCCTCGATACAATGGGTCGTGCACTTTCCAAAGCTACTAAAGAAGCCGTACACTTCGGCATGGTCTGTGCCATCCTATAGGCGTATAACACCCCTCCAGTCTATGCTTCATGCCCCTTTGCAAGGGTCGTGCTGACCAATATGCGTAATACTGCATGAGGCGTGACCGCGTGGCATACCTGGGTGCTTGGGTTTTCTCCCCTTTTTGGGGCTTCTAAGGCCCAAATATCATCTACTATATAAGTTAGCCTAGTATTCTAGGGTTTAAGAACCACTTCATTAATGTTATTATTGTAGTAAGTAGGAAGAGTGGAGGCTCTCTCCCCTCTTCAATTATTTCTCTAGTTCTAGCATCATGACACTAAATCCAATGATTGCCTTGAATTTAATGTCTCTAGAGTAGTTATTATCTTGGGGTAGTATTTGTATTCATAACTTGATTATGATTTTGAGAGATTTTAGATTACCCTATTTTCTATGTCCTATGAATATTTGTGTATGATTTGTATTTCCCATTCATGAATGATTTATTCCAGGTTATGATATGATACATCCATAATTTACTACATAGTATACTATCGTGCTAGGGTATTTAATGCTAGCTTGGGAGTGTTAGACTAACGACCTCCTAGGCTCGTGACACCAGGAGATAAGTGCATTAATGTTGTCTTGAACAAACGTTAACTCTGATAAACTAGTTGTGTGAGTGATTGCATGTTAAGAGATGTGGACTAGGGGTTTCCATTTAAAAAAACCTAACGAGGGAAAATACTTGGCTTACCCTGATAGATAGGCATTATAGTTTGTAGAGACTAGGGTCGTGGAAACCCTAAAGTCATCACGAAATGCCAATTCCTTTGCCTTTCTAGGCCTAGGGTCGGTGTTCATAGTGGAGTGCCTAGGACAAAATGTCCTTACTCTCGTATCTAATGGTTGCTACTACGCAAGGCTGAGATCCTTTAAGAGGGGGCGTGTTAGCATCGGGAATGCGATGAAGGGAATAAATTGTGGTATCGAAAGATCGAAGTGTATCCCTAATTACGGAGGCGATGAAATGGCTCTTGAAGGGAGACGAACCTTTGTGTGACAGACAATGGGAATTCCCAGCCATTTCCACACTATGTGACATAGGCATGAGAATAGGATTATATGGTTATATGTGATAGAATTTAGGATCAAAGTCATCAATCAGTCATGTTACGCAAATACCCCAAGACTAGTTAATCATAGTTTAAATCTCGTAGCTTGCATTCCTAGTATATTGTTAGACACCTCCCCCCAATTTAATGTTTAAAGAACTATCTATTCTTGATACACAATCGGAGTGACGCCTGATTGTGGGTTGTGTCAAGCAGACTTTTGAATTTTAGAATCTCTGTAGATGACCCCCGGACTTTCCACTAGCTACTTGATAGTAGTTAGGATTGAATACCGGAGCAACATTACAAAATTTTATCTTCGGATGCACTTCTCGGGTAACATGGTAAAAATAACAACCCAGCGGGATGCGGGTCAAATTTTGGTGCCGCTGCCGGGGATACTAGTTTTAATTTAATTGTTAGCTTACATAACTATTTGATAGAATTAGTTTGTGCTTTTTATTTTTCTAGTTTTGTTGGTTGTGTAAATATCTTTAATAAATTTTCTTATTTTCTCCTAACCTGTGTTCTAGTCTTTCTTTCTAGACTAGTATTGTATTATTCCTAGTTTATGGTACATAACGTACCACTAACTAAGGAGCCTTACACTACTTACCAGATTACACAAGTAGACGACGAAAAAGAAAGAGAAGGGTTAGTAAGGTAGTTCTGTAAGAGCCGACTGTAGAGTTAGAGATTGAGAGAGAGATCATGGCGGAGAACAACATGACTTTCATGGAGTTGATGGCTCCAACCTTTGAGAATCAAACCCTCAGTATTGTCTTCCCACCTCTTCCACAGAATGTGACCTACGAGTTGAAGAGTGGTATGATTCAATGCCTTCCATTATTTCAAGAGATAGTCGACGAGGACTCCAACAAGAATTTGTCCGAGTTTTACTTATTCTGCACAAATATGAAACTGTTAAGAGTCTTAGAGGAAGACTACAAATTATGGTCAATTCAGTTGTCACTTCAAAACGCGGCCTAGGACGGGTTATATTACCTCTCACCGAGATGTATAACATCATGTATGGACATGAAGCGTCAGTTTTAAGAGAAGTACTTCCCCGCTTCTAAGTCCGCTAGGTTGAAGTAGCAGTTGTCCTATATCTCCCAACACCCTAACGAGAGTTTCTATTGATACTGGAGCAGTTCAAACACCTCTTGGAGAGCTTCACATATCATCCATGTATAGATAGGGAGTTGGCATAATTTTTCTTTGTTGGATTAATCAAGAAGTATATGATGCTAGTCAACACTTATAGTAATGGATCTATCTCGAACAAGAGCCCCAGACAAGTTATGGCCCTCTTTGAAGAACTAGCCAGTGCGATGAGGTTCTTTGGTACCTATTCAAGGATGAGAGAGATCATTGGGGAAGATCCTACCGCCCCAAGGTTGGAGGAAAAAGTGCAAACCTTGGTGTTAATGATGAAAGATCCCATAAGAGAAAGAGTTCAACCGGTTAAATATTGCAAGATTTCCTCTTGGGACAGTCCCGTCGACGATTATCATACACAACATCAGGTTTGGGCCATTGGAGCAAGGAACTGTGGACGAGGCATCATGAAAGAGGACCAATAAGATGGATACCAATATGAGTATCAGGATGATCGTTAGGATTACAAAGACCTTAGCACACCCCGCTATTTTAAACAAGCCATTGCGGTCATAGTCAAGTCGCATGAGAAATTAAACTCCCAAATCTAAGAAGAAATCAGGGTCTTGGACACTAAGGTGTTTTCGAACATTGAAATATTTGAAGGCAAAGTGGACTCTCTAGCCTTGTCAGTTTATCACCTAGAGGCCGAGTCACAAAAGAAGGCTATATATCACTGACATGGATCCCAAGCCCCACATGCTAGTGTCATGGATGTGAAAGTCTGAAAGGAGGTCCACGAGGACTATACATGGGAGGATATAGAAGAAGAGTGGGATTGAAGATCTTTAACATCTCATGTTGATGAACTTTGAGAAAATGGAGGGTGGAAAGAGGGGTTCTTTCACCCCCATTTCCGGAGGAATTGAATCATAGGTGGGGGAGAAACAAGGAACTTTAGGAGGTCCTTGGACGTTGTGAGGTTAGTGTTCCTATCTTTTACTCTATCAATCATAAGCCTAATATTATAAATTTGTGAAAGAATCTCAAAGCATGATCCTACGCTAGGTTGGTAAAATAAGTTAGTGATCACCTCTCCCCCTTTGTGCAAAAAGGCCTTACACTTAAATGCAATGACCCCGCCATGTTCACCATCCCTTGCATGATATGAAAAACATTGATCAAAGATGCCATGATATATCTAAGAGCTTAAATCAATGTTATCCCATATTCATTGTATAAATTGTTAAACCTCGGTAAATTGCACAACACCGGATTGGTGGTTTAAGTAGAAGATCGCTTCATCGTATACCTGAGAGGTATTGTGGAGGATGTATTGGTTGAAATGAATGAACCAACCTTTCCAACGGATTTTTATGCCTTAGACATCGGAAATGAAAAGGAAGCCATACATATACTTGTAGGTAGACCTTTCTTGAAAACTCCTAGGGCTAAGTTTGATGTACATAAGGGGAATTTGAGTATAGAATAGGGTAATAACATTGTCGAGTTTAACATTTATGAAAGCATGAAGTATTCTCTTGATGGATCTTCTTTGCATGCGGTTGATGTCATTGATGAAATAGTGCAAGATGTTTTTTATAATAACATGTTGGTAGATTTAGATAGTAATTCTATTAATGATACATGTCTTGAATCTCTAAATGCTAGTTTGGTAGAAAGCATGGAGGAGGATGATCTCCAAATTGATTTACCCTTAGAAACCTTCCTGGAAAACCAAGATGAACTAGTGGTGCCGGGAACCATGTTTTCCATAGAGGAACCATCAGTAGTCGAACTCAAGCCTTTATCCAAAGATCTAAACCATGCTTTCTTAGGTAAAGTGGAGACAATACCGGTAATCATATCTAGTAAGCTCACTAGTGACCACGAGGGTAGATTGATTAAGGTGCTAAAGAAGTATAAGGGAACGATAGGGTGGACTATAACCGATGTTAAAGGTATAAGCCCTTCAACCTTTATGCACATAGTATTATTGGAGGAAGCGGAAAAACCTGTAATGCAACCTCAATGGTTGTTAAAACCGACAATGATAGAAGTAGTGCAGGGCAAAATCTTTAAACTACGTAAGGCTGGGATGATATACCCTATCTCTGATAGTACTTGGGTAAGTCCACCCAATTCATGCCCAAAAAGAGTGGGGTGATGGTGGTAGAGAATAAATACGGGGATTTGGTAACTACACGTATTCAAAATAGGTGGCGAGTATGCATAGATTACCGTCTCTTAAATGCGGTGACTCTCAAGGACCATTTCCCTTTACCCTTATTTGACCAGATGTTAGAAAGGTTAGCTGGTCATGCTTACTATTGTTTCCTTGATGGGGATATTTCCAAATAGACAGAGGACTAAGAAAATACCACCTACACATGCCTTTTTGGCACTTTTTCCCATAGGCGCATGACATTTGTTCTTTGCAATGCCCCGACACTTTTCAAAGGTGCATGGTTAGCATATTTTTGGAGTTCATTGAGCGCTTTTTATAAGTCTTCATGGGTGATTTCACCATCCATGGGAACTCTTTTGATAGCTGCTTACACCATCTATCATTAGTGCTGGAGAGATGTGTTGATACTAACCTTGTGTTGAACTTTAAAAAGTGTCACTTCATGGTGGAGAAGGTTATTGTACTTGGCCATTTTGTGTCATCCCGAGGTTTAGAAGTAGATAAGGCAAAGGTAGATACCATTTTATCCTTACCCCACCCCACTAGTTTTATGGATATGAGATTATTCTTAGGACATGTCGGGTTCTACTTGCATTTCATTAATGATTTATCTAAAATCTTATCTCCTTTATGTAAATTGTTGCAACCAGATGTGGATTTTATTGTTGCAACCAGATGTGGATTTTATTGTTGATGACAAGGGTAAGATAGCCTCTTACATTTTAAAGGGAATGCTAGTAACCGCCCCTATCATACAACCATCCAATTGGCCCCTTCCATTTGAGATAATGTGTGATGCTAGTGATTATGCCATAGGTGCAGGGCTAGGTCAAAAGTTAGGGAGAATACTACATGTTATAAACTATGCCTTAGTGACTCTTAATGTGAACAACATAACTATTCTACAACCAAAAATGAGTTGCTCATTGTAGTATTTTCCCTTGATAAGTTTAGACCCTATTTACTCGGCACCAATATTATTGTTCACATGGATCATGCATCATTTTGCCACTTGATGATGAAAAAGGAATCAAAACCTAGACTTATTAAGTGGATCCTCCTTTTGAGTGAGTTTGACCATGAGGTGAGAGACAAAAAAGGGTAGTGAAAATGTGATTTCCGATCATTTGAGTAGGTTGATGCCTCCCAAAGATCTAGGTCCCACTAAGGAAAACCACAAGTTGGAACCCATTCGGGAAGAATTTCCCCACAAGCAATTGTTTAGGGTAAAACCTAGCCAACCTTGGTATGCTAATTTGGTAAACTACCTAGTCAAAGATAAGTTCCCCCCTTCTTATGATAAGACACAAAGTGATAGGTCAGTGAATGAGGAAAGGGCATATGTATGGGAAAATCCTTACTTATGAAAGCATTGCTCCAACCAAGAGGTTAGGAGATGCATTCCGGAAAGTGAAGTGGAATATGTTCATAGATTATATATTTCTTCCCATTGTGGTGGCCATTTCAGGTATAAAAGAACCATTAGAAAGGTAGTGGAATATGTTCTTTATTGTCCCAACGTGTGGAAGCATATCCGAGAAATTTGTCCAATCTTGTGATAATTGCCAAAGGATGTAGCATCTCATTCAAGAATAAAATGCCTCAAACTCTCTTTACTCCTTGTGAGGTCTTTGATATGTGGGGGATGGATTTCATAGGACCTTTTTCTAACTCATCAGAGAGCATGCATATTCTAGTGGTAGTGGACTATGTGTCTAAGCGGTTAGAGGCCAAGGCAATAAAGAACAATGATTCAAGGACAGTGATAGAGTTCCTAAAGTCCAACATATTCTCTCGGCTCGACATCCCCAGAATGGTGATTAGTGATATGGGAACCCACTTTTGCTATAGAATCATTGAGTCCTTGTTGAAGAAATACGTCGTAATCTACAAGACATCCACCGCCTACCATCTCCAAAAAATGGGCAAGCAGAGATATCCAATTGGAAAACAAGGTCATACTTGAAAACATGGTGAACTCATCAAGGAAAGATTGGAGCACTCGGTTGGATATGTGCGTTGGGTAAACCGCATACAAAACCCCGATTGGTATGTCACCTTTCTGGATCCTTTTTAGTAAAACATGCCACCTCCCGGTTGAACTTGAGCACAAAGCATATTGGGCCATGAAAAGCATAAATATGGACTTAGAGGAGGCCAAAACCATATGAAGTTGAAAATCCAAGAGCTTGAAGAGATTAGACACAACTCCCGTGAAAGCGCAAAAATTTACAAGGAAAGGACGAAAGCATAGCACGATAAGAGGAACATGAAGAAGGACTTTGAGGTAGGAAAAAAAAGTCTTTGTTTACCAATCTTGACTTGGTCTCTTTCTGGGTAAATTGCATTTAAGGTGGGTGGGTCCATGTGTGGTAACCAAAGTTTGTCCTCATGGTGCCATAGAGGTGGAATATTAGAAGGATGTTACCAAAATGCTTGTCAACGGGCAAAGGCTGAAGCCTTATTTTAAGTTGAGGAATTTTGGATTATTCGAGGAAAACCTCCTCCTTGATGATCCAATCTATGAATGAACTCTTTTAAGGTAAATAAGTCGCTGGGACGACACTAAATATACCCATTGGTAGTGTTCTTAAATTTAATTGTCTCATTTTTCTTTTAGATAATGTTTGTGGAACTCGATTACGATTGATCTTGTGTTGTTTTTGTAGGGAACCTTTCGATTGAATGACTACACAATAACTCAACATGGAGTCCTAATGTTATTGGTGCAAACATCGATGTTTCCCCCACTACTCCCATGGAGACAAAAAGAGATTTGCTATGAGACATTACTCAATCTTCTCAGGAGTCGTACTCCATATTACTTGACCAACTTTCACGCCTAAGTATTTACTTTACCAATCTCCACTTTTGATTTCTATATTTTGTATGATGCATTGGGGATAATGCAAAGTTTAAGCGTGGGGGGAGAGAGTAGTTAGGCACTTAGGAATTTCTAGTAAAATTTCTTTGTAGAGTTTGTTTTATCTTATTCTCCATGTAATATGAAGCCTACTTTGGGGCATTGTATTCTACCCAAAAAATGGTTAAAAATACCAGACTAAATCAAAAACCCAAAAGGCAGACTTAGGAAGAAATGGGAAGGCCCCCAGAGGTTGAAAAACCTATGCAAAAAGGATAGGCCAATTGTTTGGAAAAAGGTGAGGGTGAGCTTGAAAAAAAGTGTGAAGCTAGAATGAATATTTGAAAGGACTCCTAGGAAAAATGAGAGAAAATGAGAGAAATTGAACTTATTCTATGTTTCTCTTGGTTTGTCTATTTGGTAGGTTCTTTGGTAGAATAAGCTAGTTTCACACATACACATTTTGAACCTCTCCTTTGAATGGTATGTTGATTGTTTAGATTGTCTTTGTTTTTTGGGATATGCGAGTGTGAGAGATTCTTATGTTTTGGGGGCTAGGGTAGTCAAGGAATAAAATGCTAGGTATTTTGAGAACACCTTTGCATGTTATTGTACGCTTAGATCTTTGCTTCTTCTTATTTACTCGAGGATAAGTAAAGGTTTAAGTACGAGGGATTTGTTGTGATGTCAAACACATGTTATTTCCGTAGCATTTAAGATCTCTTTTATTGTCTTTTGGTTGGTAGATTACTAGATTTAGGTATGTTTACATCGTAAGAGGTTTAGATGACCATTTGCGGTTGTCGTATCTAAATTCTTCATTTTGTAAACTACTTTAGGTCTAATGGATTTTGGTCTTTACGAGCATCAACGTCGTGTTTATTGATATGCCACATCATATAATAAACGATTTTGTCAAATGCTATATTAGATTGTCTGACGTCGCACTCTCTCTAGCACATAGACAATGTATCCGTTCCACCCGATGTCACTCACTGATCGATCCTCGTCCTTCACATTATTAATTACCCAGAATTTTCTGCTAAAAACTAATGTAAAAATCATAATTTACCGTGGTTCTAAACCACAGTTAAAAGCCATAATCAGCGATGTCGATAACAACATCATGCGATACTGCTTATGGTCAAGATCGATGTCACAAATATTCTGGTCAACATCGGCCACCACGACACCGCACGAAGATGGGGTAAGTGGAAGGCTCAAAATAGGGATTTATATCGCTATATTGTCAGTATGGTCTTCGTCCGAGGAACATTTACCTTGGTTCTTTTTAAAAAAACCAAGGTTAGAATAATTTTTACCTCAAATTTGAATCGAGCTAAAAAGTATACTTTTTACTACACCCACATTTACCTTGAATTTTAGAGGGTTGAAAACCGAAGTAAAAATCTTGGTAGAACCGAGGTAATATGTGTTGTTTCTTGTAGTGAACATTTTCTTTCACATCAATGATGTGATATATGAGATGGATTATTCATAAAAAGAGGTTGTATTTGGTTGGAATAGCACTTTCATCTGGGAAAATTACGACCTGGAGGCCCCATCAGACAATGAGTACCAAGATAGTGTCTTTTAGCATACTATCACAAGAAGGTTTTGAGATGTGAGAGATAAGAAACACTTGATTATCCACCCTGCCCTCCAATATGTGCATTATCTCTTGACCCCCACTATCTTTTTCTGGGCTGAACCGACGAATGTGCCACAAGAGGACATCAAGCATTTGTGGGCACTGACGAGTAGTTTTTGGATTGATTTGTGGGTGACCAAGGTCACCAATGAGGCAAGTAAGGTACAAGGAGGCAAAATTTCTATGGGTGGTATGGTTACGCTCTTGGCATGGTATTTGAACATCTTGACACCACCTGAACTTCCACAATTCGGTAAGGATGACTCCTATTTCCTCAACCTTCAGAAGTTGCACGAGCTCTCTATGATCGAGTACACCACCAGCTACAAAGTCTTCCATTGGTTGTATGGAAGAGAGAAACCATTCATGAGCCTCCCTCAGCCCCAGTGGACCACTCTTTCATCTACTACCCCGCTGGGGGTAGTTAGCCATCGAGTTGGAGTTGGCGCTCCAGGTCGAGTTTGAGAAGGAATTGAGGAGGGAAGCACCACAACCAATTCCGACTGAGGAAGATGCTCTCCCACATGCTAAGGCCACTCCACATGTTACTCCTCCTCCATCACCTCATGATTTCTATCACCAGTTGCTTCACACAGTGGAATCCAATTTTTGCTCCATGGATTCCAAATTCAGGGGCCAAACCGAGTACAACCTTTTTCATGTCACATAGGATGTCAGATATGGAGGAGGAGATCAATGTGCTCTCATCCATGATCTATGATTTGCGTATACTGGCTAGTGGAGTTCTCGGGCCAAACCTATGCGTGGAACAGCGTTGGGAGCGATGCCAGAGGAATGTGGATTGGGAAGCACAGTATCAACAACTATACCAAGGAGGTTCTTCCGGGCACAAGGATGAGTGTGACACTTTGCACCATTGATTCGGGAGTTATTTTACTTATCTCCTTGAAATTTATCATTTTGAGTGTGCTTTTAAGTGTGGGAGAGGGGTATAATAGCTTACTTGTACAAATTTTGTTACTTTTGAATGGAAAAACTTGAAAACAAAAAAAATTTAGAAAAAGAAAAAATTAATCCCGCTAAGTTGAAAACTCGAGAGGGCATTTAGGCAACAATAGGGGCCGAGATAGGTCAAAACCCAAAAGGAAAACCTAGGTAAAAATGAGAGACTAAATGCGGGTGAGATGTGAGCATAAAAGAAAAAATAATGGTGCGTGGCTAGGATGAAAATCCGAAATGGCTCCAAGGAAAAATGAGAGAAAGAGAAAAATAAAATATGTTGAATTCACACATTTGCCGGTGTTGGTGTCATAAGGTTGCAGAGAAAAATGGATGATTTGGGTATCCTAACATCATAGGTTTTCTTAGGGTTATGTTTGACTTAGTGGGAAAATGAAGTAGGGAACTTGGAAATTATGAATATTTGTCTACTTTGTTTGGGTTGATATATTGGTATAGAATAAAGTGTGTACTTGAATTCATTATATGATTTATAAAAAAAATTTACTTCATTTTGTACCATTGGATGTTGGGATAATCAATTCGGGATTTGAAATGTTCTATGGGAATTATGGAATTGATAGGTGGAAAGTTTTAGATTGAAATTAGGACTTTGGGGTTGTGGTGTGAAAATTATCATTTGATTTTATATTTTTGTGATTAATGGTGGTGAGAGTTTTGTGAGAGATTGTATGGTGGAAAATTAGGGCTGGGTATTGAATGTATCAACTTCATATTTGAGTCTTGGATCTTATCTTTTACTTGAGGACAATTAAAGTTCAAGTATGGAAGGATTTGATATGTTCATTTCATATGGTAGTATTAAGACATTGTTTACTCACTTTTGTGTGCTTTTGTGGGTTAGATCATGTGATTTACCTTGAAATTATCTTAGGAGAGTTTAGAGCGACTTTTGCACTCTTATTATTTTTCAAGGAAAATTTTGTTATAAGGCTAGAAGTTTGAATATTTCATGACCCTAATAAATGGATGGAAGAGTAAAGACAAGAAGATGAAGGGTTGGTTGTACACTGTCGCGATGCTTGGGATGTTCACCAAGGCTCGCTACAGGCTGTCGCTAGGGATAAAGATCTCCCAAGCCTAGCTATAGCCCAGTAGTCACTTGATACTTTGATAATTTTCCCCCTATATATAGAACATTTCATCATTCATTTCCTATCTTGTTCTTGGCCAAACTTATCTCTCCAAAAACCCTAGTTTTCTCTTTTCTTCCACCTTTTCTATCTTCATTTTATGTATGGATTAATCCATGGATGTTAGTATGATTGTTAATAGCTAAACTCGTTCTTAGGAGCAACTGATTAAGGCTTTCAAGACCATGTTGTGAGAAGCATTTATTTCCTATATAATGCTATTGATTATTATGCATTTACCATTTTTAATGAGGGTGTTAGCTTCATTTATGTGATTGGAAGTTCGAGTATACTGATTATTTGTCTGATAACATGTTGGAAGTTATGATGAAAGTAGCTAATTCATTCATTTTGACATGAGATCCAAGAACATGAAGTTGGGACTTATAGTTTTGTTGATGATGTTATAATTTCTAGATGAATGTGATAATGTTGATCTGGTTGAATATTTGTAGGTGTTATCAATCTTGTTGGTTCTTTTTTGCATTGACATTAATGTGATGTCTTTAGGCGTTGATCACATAAACGATCATTAGTGAGATTTATAATGAAGCGTTGATCACTCTTGTAAACTACACTTAAGAAGAATGGGAAGTTTACCATCACAACAGGTAATCAAGATGGTTAAATAGGTTATTGCTTCAATGATCGATAAGAGGTTTGGAAATGGAAATAATTGCGGCTAAGATTTTGTACTTTTTGTTTAATCCTTTCTTTGTGGTTTATTGCATTATTAGAATAATTTCTCTTATATGCTAGTTGCTTTATGTTTTTAACTTCATAACTTAGAAAACCAAACCAAACCAACCTCCCCCCTTTATTAACATATATATATATATATATGTTTATGTTTAATCCGATATGCTTGATAGGAAAATACCTCTTTTTCATGGATGATCCCTCTTACCACTATCTACTTAGTTGTAGTTTAGGGTGTAATTGGAGTTATAAATTGTATATTTAAGAGGTGCAGTGACGACCTCCCATTGACCGCCTTCTGCATCTTTTACTTCACTAAACACTAGTCTGGCCAGCCAACTCATGCGGTGGCAATCAGACCATGCGCAGAATCCAGAATTGGTACAACAGAGGTGGTCTTGGCCATGGAGAAGGCGGCGCTCCATCTCCCAGCACCGGTGGCTCCTCTCCCCCAAGGTGAGTGTTGCAGTGGCACCTATTAGTGCCAATGTATCATCCTGGTCACCTGCTGGCTTCTGTTGGAAGCTTTCTCATGTATCCCGTGATGATATTGCAAATTTCAAAGATATGGGAGGTCATCGCCGTACCTCTCAAAGATACTATTTTTAAAGCCCAAAATGCTTACTAAATACAAATAAGTAGATAGTTTGGCAAGTCGGGGTCGTCCACAGAGAAGAGGGAGATTTCCAAGCGTTTACACATACAAGGGTGAGTATAAGCCTAGATATATATATATATATACATAGATATAAAATCAAGTAAAATGGGGGGTTTTGGTTGGTTGGTTTCCTAAGTTATGAAAGTAAAAACAACAAAACTAACAAGGTCAAGTAACTATGCTAATCATGCAACAATTTACTAAAATGAGTTAAAACTACAAAGACGAAGCCTTGGGGGCAATAGATATCCGCTTCCTTAACTATTATCTATCCTTGAATCCACTACCTATTCACTACTTTAACCACTTGTTGTGAAGATAAATCTTCTATCCTTTCTTTGATAATAGTTTACAAAAGTGAATTCGACATCTCTCTCTAAACCTCACTAATGACCCTTTTAGTCGATCAACGCCTAGAAGTATCCCATCAATGTCATTAAGCACGAAGAATCAACAAGTTTGGTAACACTTATAAACACTATACTGTGTCTAAGCATTGAACCAATTCATGCATTTACACAAGATTAGCCTAGAACGTTCAACGCTCATAAACCTATCTCAT
>JAULKM010006217.1:0-15071 GCA_032355605.1 Rubia tinctorum | reverse complement strand
GACCGGACAGCGAGACCCCCGTACCAACCTGTCGAAACAGCTAATACGTATTCAAGGCATACCAACAGACAGAGACTGGGTAAGTTATGTGTATACCATAAGCCCCCATCCACAAAGTCATGGTTAGCGAAGTTGTTAATTTTTTTCCAAATTGAATAAAGTGAGTATTTGACCAAAGCTTGGTGTGTGATTGTATTTTAACTTTTCAGATTGATAACAAGTATGTTGGGGAGCTAAGAATGGCTTCTTGGGTAGAAAAATGTAATTGTAAGTATTCCTTTAACTTTGGTAGTGGTTAAAATTGGCATGAAAATCAAGGAAGAATTTTAAACATAAATTAAACGGCTTGTGATGTAATCATTGCCAAGTGCCGATTTAAAAATAATGTTTTTAATTGTAGTAAATTTGGGCTGACACATGTGAGTTTTTTTCTCGGGAAGGTGCATTTTTAAAAGTAACTTTTTTGAATGCTGATTTTTATTTTTGCTTATATATAATAAACTTTTCTGTTTGAAAGGTTTACTTTGTAACTATTGCCTTCTCTAGAATCTTCGACGATTAGACAATTTCTAGGAAGGAGTTGGCAGTGTGGAAATCAATTTATCCATTGAGAGATTTCGTGTTTAAAAATCATGGTGGATGAGCGTCATGAGTCACCGTATCTTACTCGTAGTTTTGGCGTTATCGTGCCCGAAGTGGGTCATGGCGGTATCCATAATGATGATGAGGTGATCTCCAAGGGGGTAGCATTGTTGAGGATGAGTATGGTCAAAATGGTATGGATGGTGATAGTGTAATTACGATTAATGACATAGCTGCATCGAAAGAGCATCATTCGTTTTGAATGATTGCGAGATCAGGGTACCTAGTGCTAGTGAGAGGGTGCATGACCCTCTAACTGGGTATTTTGGTGTGTATGAACATTATATACCGTTTAATTTATAGAAGGCTAAGAAAGAGTACGACAAGGAAGACGAGAGCGTAGTTCATCTAGAAGAAGGCGAGGTGGACCATGATCAGCGAGAGGATAGTAGCGGCATCGGCGGCGAGCTTAATCGCGTGTGAAGGCCTTCCTTGATGACCTTCCTCGTGCCAGCAATGCTGGACGATGTCAAAATTCTACCATAATTCATCATTGGAATTGGGGATTTGGAGATTAGGGTTTGGGAGGAGAAGAAGAAGAAGAATGAGACGTTGTTAGGAAGAAGAAGAAGGAGAAGTTTTGTTTTTGGTCGGAAGTGTTCTTATTCTCATTAAATTGTAAGATCGTTACAAATTTGTGCTAAATTTAAACTGCACAACCCTTAGCTACCAACTTATAACTGATCTTGCAAAAATGTCTAGAACACTGTGTGGACCCCTATAGAAGGCTAAGGAAGAGCACGGCAAGGATGACGAGAGCGTAGTTCATCTAGAAGAAGGCGAGGTGGACCTTGATCCGCGAGAGGATGTTAGCAGCGTCGGCGGCGAGATTAATCGCGTGTGAAGGCCTTCTTTGATGGCCTTTCTCGTGCCGGAAATGTTGGACGATGTCGGAATTCTACCGTAATTCGTCATTGGAATTGGGGATTTGGAGATTAGGTTTTGGGGAGGAGAAGAGGAAATAAAATGAGACGTTGTTAGGAAGAATAAGAAGGAGAAGGTTTTTTTTAGTCGGAAGTGTTCTTATTATCATTAAATTGTAAGATCGTTACAAATTTGTGCTAAATTTAAACTGCACAGCCCTTAGCTACCAACTTATAACTGATCTTGCTAAAATGTCTAGAACACTGTGTGGACCCCTATAGAAGGCTAAGGAAGAGCACGACAAGGATGACGAGAGCGTAGTTCATCTAGAAGAAGGTGAGGTGGACCTTGATCCGCGAGAGGATGTTAGCGGCATCGGCGGCGAGCTTAATCGCGTGTGAAGGCCTTCCTTGATGGCCTTCCTCGTGCCGGCAATGTTGGACAAGAAGGAGAAGTTTTTTTTGGTCGGAAGTGTTCTTATTCTCATTAAATTGTAAGATCGTTACAAATTTGTGCTAAATTTAAACTGCACAGCCCTTAGCTACCAACTAATAACTGATCTTGTTAAATGTCTAGAACACGTTCTTTGGCTCACACATTGTGGGGTGTGCCTCCTACTAGAGAACCTATCATGAGGTTCGCATGCCATATTGGCAATCTGCTACTCGATTTGCGCCTTCAATCTTCATCTTCACTGGGTTGCATCGGCTTTATAGTTTTTGGAGAGGTTGATTGTTGGATTTCTCCTATCTTCAATGTAAAATTCCTGTTGAAGGAGCTTCGAGTAAAGGTCCGTTTTTGTTTGAAGCAGTCCAGTACTGCATGCCTCCATGTTATTAAATGTCGGTCAGATTTATCCTTACCGGGTTGCCACAACTCCGTAGTTCTGATATTGAGAACCTTTTTGGAGGTCGTCGCTGGATTTCTCCAATCAACGCAATGGGATGTAATCCAACTCTCGTCGGAGTCGCGAGAGCACCAACAGCACACCTAAAACACAAAGACAGCTAGAAACAAATTAAACTAAACCCTGCTTTTATCCAGGGAAGTCCTGCTACAGCGTAACTCTTTTATAGCCTAAAAGTAGGTGTCATCTAAGAAGCATTGCCCTCCAAACCCGCTACAGATGTGGTACTGCAAGCCGGTGTAAGCTCTGTTGTGCGCGAGAAACTCCGTTCAATGAATATCTACTACTGCAGAAAGATCTGTTTTCCTATTTTTCAGTGGACCAGACCATGTACCGCCACAAGATGACCTATTTTGACTGCTACCCGTAATCCATTACCACTACTGACAATGTATGACTAAATTAAGAAAAAAAATTGCCAAACTAAATTTAAGCTAAACTGAATTAAATTAAATTTAACTGAAATAATTTGAACTGAACTGAAATGCAGATAAGTTCTGGAGAACCGGGCTTAATTCTCCCCCTTCACTTGTATTATTAAAATGGTCCTATAGTGATGGTCTTATAGTGATGCATTATGGATGCAAATAGGGAGGATGCATTTTGGAAGTGCGCTCTCTCCATAATTTATTTTTTCATTATTTTGCGGCAACTATGTTTTGGAAAAGGGAAAAAGTAAAAACGGAGGACGCAATGAATGCGCCATCACCATGATATTTTTTATATTTCACAACAGCCACTTATTTTCTAAACACAACAATAAAATATCTCATCACCACTGCTAGTGGAAACTGGGGTCATTAAATGCGGTTCCCCAAGACATCTCTGGTCATGGGGGACCGCCTTTAATGACCCATGTTTCTGCTGAATGTGTCATCTTCATGGTGAGGACGCATTCGCTAAATTCTTCATCTTCATTCACTTTCAAAAAAAATAGACCTCCTCATATGCTTTCGGATTGAATTCTCACTGTATATGTATTCTGGTCGAATTTAATAACCCTGCAAAAGTAAAACACTCCTGGATCTTTCCCAACAACAAGAGGATGGCTTCCCATTTAAACTATGAAGGAAATGGCTAAAATTATTGAAGTTGATCCTATTCGCGTGTATCAAGTTGCAAATTTCTACTCAACATTTAACCGGACGAAGGTTGGTAAATACCACCTTTTGGTGTGCGGTATAACACCTTGTATGGTACATGGTTCAAGAGACATTGAGGATGCATTACTCAATCATTTTGGGGTAAAGCGCAATGGGGTAGCAAAGGATGACTTTTTCTCTGTTGGAGAGACGGATTGCATGGGAAGCTGTGTAAATGGACCAATGATTATTGTTACCGACTACTCTAATGGATTCAAAGGTTGTACATACTGCCTATAAGAATCTGAAACTAGGAATAGGTGTTTTAATCAGGGACCCAAATGGATGCCTGGTAACAGCCTTTACACATTGTTTACCTGCATCAGAAATTCTAGCTATCAATCAAGAGGCTAGCCATGCTCAGCAAAGGCAGAACCAGGATTTTAGTATAAGGGGGCGGAATATAATTTAAACCAATTATATATTTATTTTTTCAATTTTTAACACAACCCCAAAATTCTGCATTGCTTAGAATCTTCTTTTGGAATTTACCAGAGAATCTGATTGCGAAGTAGCTGTTATGGGATGTCAAAATCATGGATCAGCTCCTTGAAAGTTTTACTCTAAATTTTTTGTTCTCAATAGCTTGAACATGAATTTTGTGTGCAGAGAATCTAATCAAGCTGCGAACATTTTAGCAAAGCATGCTCTTACATTTAATCGGAATTCTAGATGCTCGTTATGTGAGCTGCCACAAAAACATAGAGGAACTATAGCTCTAGATGCAGCATCAGTTCCCTCAATTAGACTTTCCTATAACACTCTCTGCTGCTTCTTCCTATGTTTTTTTTCTTTTCAGGTACATGTTTCCCAAGACCAGCCTGCCTTGGACATTTTCGAACATCATAGAGCACTCTCTACTGCATGCATTTTTTTTCAAGTGCCATGGAGCATTCCCCAAAAATTTTACTGCCTTAGGACTCCCAAAAATGTTGCAGCCTTGATGAAATTGCTCAGGAAAGTCTTCCACCCAATAACTAATGCAACAAACCTGTGGAACCCCGTGATCTTTTTTGGAACTTCTTGTTCATTCTTGTTTAACACAAGGAGGAGATGTCCAGCCAACGATTGTAACTAACACATGGGGTGGAGATTAAAACTAATGTAAACACATCTCCTTCTTTTCTTTCTTTCTTTTTGATGTAACAAATAGTAGCGAGTACCAATATTTTGGTGAGGCAATTATATTGTCCACTCTGTATGTAAACTCTAAATGCTCTCTCTCAAATTAAGGATGGGGTTCTTAATAAACATCTCTATCGTTGTTAGCAATTTTAATTCAAAAACAAAGTTGCAAATACAACTATTATGAAGACATTACCCCTAGAGCGAGTTGTGGAAATCGTTGAGGCATTCAAAAGGGGAGAAAAGTGGATGAATTGTATGCAAAATCCACAGAGATTCAATTCAGAGCTTGACGGGGGGATACTTAAAATATATAATCGGGCTAATCAATGGTGCATTGATACCTAATCAATGACACACCTCATCAATAATGAGGATTACAATATATATAGGGTTACAAACTAAAGTTTAACATGAATATGATTCTAAAGTCTATCAAAAATTACCATCTATAATCTAATCTATTAGGAAATTACTATCTATAACCTTTAATACAAGGAAGGGGTTTCTATTCCTTATTACCCTTACTCAAATTGGAGCATGATAAACAAAAATGGCCAACTTGCGAAAAATTATAAAATTCATAATCACTAAAAGGTTTGAAAAAAAACTCCATAGGACGGGATTAAACTTCAGTAGCAGTAGAAGTAGCAGCAACAACAATAGCAGTAGCAGCGGTATAACAGTATTCAACTTTACTAGCGGAAGTAGAAGAGGTATAACAGTATTCAACTTTACAGGCGACAGTAGCAGTAGCAAAATAGTTTTCAACTTCAGTAAGAACGGTCTTTGTCGAAATTCTCGCTGGCGGCGGCGGCGCATGAGTGGCAGCGACGCGTGAGTGGCAACGGCGTGTGAGGACAGCAACTGAATGCGGCAGTGGTGCGTATGGATAACAAAGTGGAGCAACGGAGACGCTAGGCTCCTTCGGTGCCACGGTGTGGATCACGGCGGCGGTGGAGAAGGTAAGGGTGGCGGCAGTAGCACCGATACAGCTAAAGATAAGAGGTCCCAGATCGAACCCGCTCTGATACCATGATAAATATAATTGGGTTAATCAATTGTGCATTGATATCTAATCAATAACACACCTCATCAATAATGATAATTACAAAATAAAGGGTTACAAACTAAAGTCTAACATGAATAGAATTCTAAAGTCTATAAAAAATTATCATCTATAATCTAAACTATTAGGGAATTACCATATACTCCCTCCGTCCCACAATGATTTTCCTAATTTCCATTTTGAGACGTCCCACAATGATCTTCCTATATCTATTCTTTCCATTTTTAGTCCAACAATCATACCTAAAATACCACTTTTCAACTTTTGTCCCTCACTTTCCAGCTTTTGTCCCTCACTTTCAGCTTTTGTCCCCCACTTTCTTAATCTTTGTGCCATTTTCATTTCAGAACATCATTGTGGGACGGAGTAGTATAACTTTTCAAACAAGGAAAGGGTGTTTATTCCTTATTAATACTGCATCGTTGGGTGAACCAAGGATCTGCCTTGTCATGACCTTGATGCATGTTTAATTGGTTAAATAGAAAGAATAACATCTTTCAGGTCTAAGATATATGTTACCGTTGTATGTTCAGAAGTTATCAATTTGAAACTATTGATTATTTAGCGAAGTACGGAATCTGGTGGTTGTATGCTTTCGCCACCTCTCTAAGAAGTTGGTTGTATTATGCATCAGATGCTTAATAAGGACACAAACCTATAACTTTGATTGGCATTTGAAAATAGAATTTCAATTGAGAATCTCGAAATCAGATGGACTTCCTGTTATACATTTGTTTCGACTGGAAAAAAAATCGCCTCAATATTCATAGGGTACAGTAATGGAAATTTTGGACGATATTTACAAGAAAAAACACTAGAAAGAATTTTAATAAAAATATCAACAACTTGTATAGTGTATAAGAATATGTATGACACGAAAACCTCCATGTGGAACCATCTCACGAACAAAGTGGTAGTCTACATCAATAGGCTTACTACGATCATGATGAATCAGATTTGCAGTAAGATATGTGGATGAAAAATTAATTATCACAATAGAGAAAAAAGGGATGACAAAGAAAATAGCTCAAATCAGCAATAAACTGACGCATCCAAATTGTTATAGCCGCTATGAATGCAACAACCCTATATTAATCTTCACTTGAAGGTTAGAACAAATTAAGTTTCTTTTTAGAGCGCCAAGAAATCAAATTCCTACTAAGAAAAAGGCATAGCCAATGGTAGAAAGGCAACTGTCAGGACAACCAACCCAATTTGCATCAGAAAAATACACCACTAATGCTAGGGAGCTCGTCGACTGGAGAAAAAGACCAAACTCCAAGGTAACCTAAAAATACATTAAAATTCTATTCACATCATGTAGGGAGTGGTTCAGGGACCATGTATAAAGTGATAAACCATATAAACAGCATAAGCAATATTTGGACGAGTCATAGTCAAATATTGCAAAGCACAAACTATACTACAATATTCAATGTGATTAGTAATAAATCTCCATCAACATAGGACAACGTAGCTATAGAGGCATTAGGTGTGCGTACAATTTAATAGAATGTTGATGAAATTTCTTTAGTAAGTCAGAAGCATATTTCAGTTCGAAAAACATATGCCAAGAGGAGTACACAACACCCGAATACGTAGAAAATAATTAAGATCCCCTAGATCATTCATATCATTGTGAAATGAGAGATAGAAATAAGTTTATGAACTAGAGCAGAAGTACTACCTGTGAGAACAATATCATCCACACACAAAGTAAAATAAGCATATGACCCTAGTATTTTTTTTATTTAATAAACACATATGAGTCACGAGTGTTGCACTTAAAACCAATGGATGTTTTAAAAAAATTGCTGAAACAAGAAAACCAAGTTCATTGAATCAGTTTCAACTCATATATGGACTTACGTAAATGACAATTGTAATTTTGCTTTGAGGGATGCATAAAACCTTAAGGTTGGCATATATAAACTTCATCATATGAAAAAACCATGTAAGAAGACATTTTTAACATCTAATTGACGAACAATCCAATTAAGAGAGATAGCAGAAGTAAGCTTCACAAGAGGACTAAAAATACCAAGATAATAAATAAATGTTTTTAGTAACTGTTGAAAACAACAAGTCAGACATTAAACCGCTCCATAAATCTATAATAATTGTAAGTAATTTTATATGCCTATTTACAGCCAAGTACATGACGATTATAGTCGCGAAGTGCCAAATCCCAAGTATCATTTTTAATTAAACTCATCAAGCATAGTATAGCGCCAACAAGGATATTTGAATACCTTTTTAAAATTACCCAGTTCTAATTATAAATATTCCATTTTTAAATTATTTAGACGACGAGGCTTATAAAAAGCATATTTAAGACAAATAACCATATGATGAGCAATAAGAACATGTGGTAAAGGAAATGGGGAAGCTGAACAAAGAGAAACAGACGACACGAGACTATGAGCTTGCTTGATGAGATGGTAGGCAGAGACGAGATAGACACTGGATTTGAGGATACATCCTCCGACGAAAAACGATGATGGAGAGATTGACTAAGGATTGAACTTGACAGCGACATGAGAAACCACAATTGGCAAGGCCGGCGTTAAGGACAGAACAGCCAGTAAGCTCGATTGAGACAGTGAGAAAGGCAGCATCGGTAATTATTACAAGAACAAACCAACGTAGACGTGGCAGCTAAGCTCAGGTTGCTGCCTCGAAAGCTGAATTCAATGGCCATGTTCATGATCCTATAAGTTATTTGGCAAGTCTTATGACTAGGTCAATGAATAAACTTATAGACGCAGCCTTGAATGAATTTATTAAGATGGTTCATGATGAAGATTCAAAGATCATAAGGGGTATATGTTGGATTAATATCACTCTTGTCTCTAAAGATTAAATCAATGAATAAGAAGATTAATGAAGTGCCTTAAAAGAACCGGCTAGACATTCAATTGGTGGGATGGTTCAACAACAATTTACCACTTTCTTAGTTTAGTTTTATTATGTTTTAGCCCCTGATAATCTCGGTCATGTGGCCTAAGAAGAGATCAATTTGTGGCGTCATTTGGCTTTTAGAATATCAATTCAAATTTGATCAGATTAAGATAAAATTTGATCAAATTTGGAAAGATTAGATAGGATTTGCTAAGATTGGTAAGATAGGACTAGGCAGAATTCAGGTAAGATTTAGCTTGAAGAATTCAGCCATAATTATATTTAAATAAGGAATTTTAATTTGATATGGTTTTAGATTCTTAAAACTACCATAAGTCATTCCAACTTCTGTCAGGATTTACCAAATCCTGCCTTCTTTGTTATATTTTAACCAAACCTATGTACTATAAATAGAGATGGTCTTTCAACATTTTAATTACAGTTTTGTCAATAAAATACATCATATTTTAAGTTTTAACTCGTCTCTTATTCAAGCATTTAAACCGTTAGTTTTTGAAATTTTGATTTAGTGCTTAGAACTAGTTGTTCTTTGTGTTAAAGCAAGCTAGTGGTGCTTTGTTCGTGGAGTAGGTCTTATTTCACTGAACATCAAAGTTTGTATCAGAGCAAAGAAAAATATCCTTTGCGTAATTATCAAGGGTTTTCGAGTTTTGTTTAATGGTAAAATCCCATATTTTATAATAGTTAGATTTGAAATGCCTAGTTGTTGCTATTAACGTATATATTATATAATAACCCTTCGCAGGAAAGTTTCAAGTTTGAAACAAAATTGACTGAAGAATAAGGGAGGAAGTTCGGGAAGGATGCCGTAGCCAAGGTTGCTGATGAACATTGTAATTAGAAATTGAAGGTTGCAAACAGGTACATACATTTCATGCCAAGCAGCGAAATTCCAAGTACAAACCATGGGAAAAGTACAGGTGGATGGATGAGAAGGAATGGAAACTCTTTGAGGAAAACAAAAAAATAGTAGAGTTCATTGTAAGTATAATTATTAAAACAAATCATAAATATTAATTCAATATTTATCAACTAATTAATTGTGATAATAACTGATTAGGCATTTTTTTTGTTTTCAAAAAAAAGAGCGAGGGAAAGTGCCCAGTCAAAGGAAAAGAAATACACCCACCATACCGGACCAATGGGCAACAGGGCTACAAGGAAAAAGTTTATCGAGCAGCTAAAAAAGAAAGGGAGAAAGAAGCTGAGGGATCAGGGCTACACAGAGGAAGAGATATAGCAAGAGATCAGTTCCAAGAATTTCAAACTAGACAGATCGCTGGTCTACCTGAAGTCAAACAGGGGAAAAGATAAAGATTATGCAACCTCGGAAGTCAAAGCCATAGCTGAGAATATTATAAGTATTAAATTCATATAAAGATCTATGTATATGTAAACATATTTTCATTAATAACCCAAAAATATGCACCGCGGTTGATGATGAACGAGGAAAACAAGAGTGGAACCCTAGAGTTGGCACCGGGTGAGGACATTCTAATATAAGCCTCCGGAAAGAAGGATCACCCAGGTCGCTACCCAGATTCGACTGCCAGCAGTTTTCCTACCCCAGGTATAGCGAGAAGCAAGTGCGGTAGTAGCTCCTCATCCCAAAAGAAGGAGGCCAAGAAACCCCCCACTGATCAGTCGGTTGTGAAGGCAATGGTCGCTTACCTTGACCAGTTGGTCAAGGGAATGGCTGCAGCAGGCAATTAAATATTCTCGAAGGCTTGGAGGACGCGAAAAGCTTCATTGAGAAAGCCTTGGTTGGTGTATTCCCCGGTCTTAGCGGCTCAGGCCGAGATCCCAGCGACGGAGAAGAATGTGAGAAGGTTTATGTGCACTAAATTTCTACTTTTAGTTTCCTTTTTCACTTTGACCCTAAAAACGCTTAGAATAACTAAATAATTGCTCTATACAACAGGATGGTGAGTTGGTCACCTTGTCTATAGAGCCTCGAGGGAGAGAGGGTAAGGGTAGCTAAAGCATAGCTCGATAAATCTAGGCGTCCCGACAAAGCACCGGGTGTAGTAGCTCGTGTCCGTGTGTGCGAGCCAATCTACCTTCTCAAAGATGGATGGTCGTCTGCCAACCACCATTTCAATGATGTGGGAGAGGCTTTGGGGGATTATTGTAGACTGACCTATGTCTTTGGTAGGACTTGAAGATGATCCCCAGCCTGAGGACGTGGAAGGCAATGTGGCCTTGAATGATGAATTTTATTGCCTCAATGTCAGCGATAATGAGGTAATAAGTACAACTAATACTACATCTACTAAAATTTCATTCTAGGTTAAGATTCGTTTAAGTTTAGTTAATTTTTTAGCCCGGCGTCGATTCCAAAAAAATCTGGATCAAGTAGCTCCTACCGTCCATCGAAGCAAAAATTTATGCATGAAAGGCCACTGAAACAAGTACATCTCAAGACCATCCATCTTTTCTCATATTTAATTATTTTTTGCCATCCTAAAACACGTCCGAATCCTTAATTTCATATTAACAACAAGCTCCCTTTCAAGACATATCCCAACATCGGGGAATTACATCAAGTACTGCAATGAGCTTTTGAAGAGCATGCAAGAGTCGGGAAATGTCGTCTTGTTCCCACAATTCTGACCTTTGACTTTTACCACGAAAAATCAAAGCGGAATGCTCATCGATGAGATGGCGGAGTTCGAAATTGAACTTGACAACTTCAGAGTGATAGCCTGACTATCGAACTCACATATACATGTGTGGATGGGGTACGGTTAACTTTTTCATATAAATTGTATTAATTTTTTCTGAATTTGTTTAATAAATTAACAAATGCTATTCTTCAAGGCATCTCTAGGACCGAATCCCCAACACCGATAATGGGTGCATTCATTTTTTCAGTATAGCATAGGAAACTTGGTCCAGGATTTCAAAGTTGCAGGAGTCGATAGTCATGTGAAAGCCATTCTAGATACCATGCTTCTGAAGGACGCCAAAATTTATGTGTTGCCACACATTAAAATGTAAGTGGCACTTTAAAATTATCTCAATTTTGGCATATTGTTATCTGATTACAAAATCATTCATGGGCTACTTTCTAATCAACACAGGGATCATTGATACTTAGTACTCATCCGTCCTGGTACGGGGGAAGTTTTTACCCTTAACTCGATGAGTAGAGGAACCAAACCCCACAGCACAATGGAAAACCAAGTCATTTCCAGGTACTTTTACTTCTTTCATCGTACTTATTTTAACTTCTATAAATTTGAATTACGTAACCATTAAAATTTCAACATTCCCAAGCTATCATGCTGATATCAAAGGGAGAAGAGAAAGATAGAATCATCGGCGGATTAGACCTGGAAAATCACAAATATTGATGAAAATCGTTCAATCCAAGAGTATCTTCAGATCGAACATTATTTAATACAATTACATTTATCTCAAAATTATCATTTCCAGTACTAGCGTTTATTGAGTGGTTGAGAATGCGGGTACTACGTCCTCCTATTCATGGAAGAACTTGTGTTCCAGACTACCTCTACCGATATTACCGAGGCTAGTCGATAAATTACAAATTAATCATTTGTTCTTCGTACCTAATAAATACTTTCAACTAATTAATGTTGGGGATGTTTTTTTACACAACATGTATTTCCCCAGGGACAAGGAGAATACAATGGCAAGGAGACACCTGATATAGCCGACGGTCAACAGATGGTGCCAAACTTGGGTAGACATATATTCAAAGGAATGAAAGACTTCTGAGGACCTCCTGCTGTAAAATGGAGGATAAAAATCTGATTTCTTTTTTATTTAGTTATTTTATAAATTTCCTGGTTCATGGACGATTTTTTTGAAACTAATGTAGTTTTAAAATTGATCATTTCTTGTTCCTTAGAATTATTCTTGGTTAGATTCTGACTATCTTGAATTCTTTGTTATTAGATTTAGAGTAAACTTGCCATTCTGATTTTCTTCTACGAAATATCCCCGGGTTTCGATCCGCGATGTGGCAAGCAAAATTAAAATAGAGCATTACAAATGTGAATCAAAACTAGCACCGGTTTGTTATTTTAACAATCGTTGCTTAAAAAAACACTAGTATGAATATTATACCGAGCTTAGCATATCAGTTCCTTCTAAGTACGAGCACCGAAAATTGTTCTTAAACTGGTGCTTGAATTAAACCGGTGCTAAAATATAAATTTAGGTTTTTTTTTGTAAGCATCGGTAGGGTCACGGGTTATTTAGGCACCCGAAGCATTCGACTTGACCAGCACCGCTACATTATAATTGGCATTCGTATCATTTTACCGGTGCTATGTGTGAACTTCCAGCACCGGTTTTATGTACCGGTGCCTTCGTAACTACGTTTCATCATCCCCATACTTAGGCACTGGTATTTCAGGGGACCGAATAATATATGCCTATGTCCCAGATTACCGGTGCCTATGTAGGGTTCCTACAGTAGTGTGTGCTTTCCAACTATAAGTGAGGGAATAGAAGATTCTCACCTCCACAATAGGTAGTAGAGAAGGAAGGTAAAATAGTATCAAGTATCAACTCAAAATTCAAAAACAAAAATCAGCCGAACCCAACTTAATTATCATTACATATTTACTCTTATTTACTTGCTCTTAGCTAATTGTTTAATTTTAGTAATGTACTAACTGAAACCACCACCACCATCCTCGATTATTAGGAATTTACGTTAATGATTCTAAAAAGAGTTAAGTGATAAAATAACCCTATATTTTGGTTGAAAGTATCAATCTAACCCTGTAAAATTTGAAAGTGCAATTTTAACATTATTAGTCAAGAGTGTCAATCTAACTCTGACAACCTGAATTAGGCCGAAAACCAATAAAATTACCATTATACCCCTGATTTAAAATATTTAGAAAAACAAAAAATTGAAATGACAATTTTACCCCCTCACAAAAACTCACACGCTCCATTCTTCATCTCTTCACAGTTGTCGCATTCGCCTTCTTCTTCAAATACTCCTCGGTCGCCTTCTCCCACCCTCGTTCCTCCGCCCCCGACTTCGAATCCTCGATCTTCTTCTCCCTACACGCTTCAAAGTTGTTCGCCTTCTTCTGATCTGCCTTCATCGCAGATCCTCTCAGCAGCGACCCAAACCCGCCCTTTCCGCCCAGGAGCTGCGCCAACATTTGCATCGCAAAACTTCTGGATAGGGACAGGATAAGGGTTTGGTGGTCAGATTCCGACAAAGCGCGAAGGTTAAGGAGTAGAAGGTGGTGCTATGTCGAGGCAGATGTTAGGGTTTCAATTCAGAGCTTTAGGGTTTAGATTGTGATGATCAGGATGTGAAACTGAGGAATCTGGGAGGGCTTAGAGCTAGGGGTGGCGAGGCTAGTGTTGGCAGCGGCGGCACACAGGAGAGCAGCAGTGGGACTTAGGGTTCGATGGGACTGGGAAGGCTTAGTTCTAGGGGTGGCAAAAAGGGCTTAGGATGAGGTTGGTGGCGGTGCACGACGAAGCGACAGTGGCGGGGCTTAGGGCTAGGAGTGCTTAGGGATCTGCTGCGACGCACAAGGCAGCAGAGCACGACGGAGCAGCGCCAGAGCCCGGCGGAGCAACTCCAGAGCAGCTCCAGAGCAGGTTTTGGAGATAAAGAAGAAATCTAGGGTTATTTTTGTCATCAAATTTTTGTTTTAATACTAGGGGTATTTTAGTCTTTTTAGGTTTGGTGTATGCATGAAAATGTCAAGTCAATGCCGGAATAGTGCAAAAAGGTTATATCAGCACATTTGCTGTAAACATAGAGTTAGAATCGCACTTTCAAATTTTACAGCGTTAGATTGACACTTTCAGAAAATAATAGGGTTAGATTTGTATATTACCCTTCTAAAAATATCCCTTTTTTCTGGTACACGACCTCTACTTAGAAGGGTAATATACAAATCTAACCCTATTATTTTCTTAAAGGTGTTCTTGACCATGGCCTGGAGACGTTTAGATGAAAACCGTCGTAAACATATTGAGGTCAATTGTGCAACATAACAAGACCTTTTACTGAAACTAGCACGAAGCACGTGCAACATTAAACCAACAATTACTAACACTGGCACGCCGAACATATTCAGTTCAGAGAATCCACATTGGTCAATTTGTTCTTATCCACCACCGTTTCTGCATGACTGATAGTAGCACTTTGCCTAATTGAATGAATGAAAATTAGTTCTTTTCACTAGATTTGGTTGAATGATGGGAAGAAATAAGCCGGACATACACTGAGGTTCATGAAACTTGAGTAATCACCAGACTAAAGCAAATGACCAGAGGTTTTAAGATTTACTTTTATTTATTTTCATACATTCATGATAAGCACTTACAATCAGCAACACTAGAGAGCCCAAGACACAGCAATGGTAGCAGAGAATGCATTATATAAGCG
>JAULKM010006199.1:0-15072 GCA_032355605.1 Rubia tinctorum | reverse complement strand
GCTAGAATATAGATAGAATTACATAAACGCCCCTGTCTAAAGTTTAGACTGTTTCACAGGAGACCATCTCGTTACATGTATATTGAAAATATAGTGAATGGTTAAATTCACATATTATGTATCGTTACAAGATCCTATCAACATGCATTCGTGATAAAAAACAAAATTGTTTATATAAAAAAGCTTTATAAAATGACCCCTTATATTAAATGCGATTAAGTTAAAAATAATCATAGACTAAAGCATACTAGGTACTAATTTATGCACGAATGCATTCACTAATGAAAAACACAGCACTGGTATTTTCCACCGGTATGTATTTTGAGTATTTTCATACCGGTGATTAAGTTGCCCGGTGCAAAAATGTAGTTACATAGGCACCGGTAAGTGGTACCAGTGCTAGAATATATTCCAGCACCAGTACTACTTACCGGTGCCTATGAAACTACTTTCTTGCACCGAATCATTTTGGCACCGGTATGAAAATGCTTAAAATACCGTGCTAGTACATAGGCGATCAATAAAAAAATCGCCCAGTGGTAATAAACTCACCGGCCGGAATGAAACCCATAAATCCATAAAGACAAATAGGCCGAACAAAACACAAAAACAATAATAAGAAGTTCATTACATATATCCAAAAATAACAATACATAATCCTAGCGACATGAAATTTGATCTGAAACAACATAGCAAAAGTAACCCTAGCAGGTCGGCGGCGGAGTCGAGGCAGCGGCTGCGAGAAACTTCAGCGAGGCGGCTGCGACAAGAAATCATAGCAACGCCTAGCGACAGAGGATCTTTGGTGGTGGGGCAGCGAGTCGAGGCAGCAACAGAGAGAAACCATAGTGGTGGTGGCGGCGAGAAACCCTACCGAAGGCGATCGTTGGAGGTTCTCCTTCTCCAACGCGCGGGAGCAAGCTTCTCTAGCGGCGGAAGGGGGGTGATGACGGATAGGGGTGAGACAACAGAGGGGTGAGGCTACGGTGAGGGTGAGGTGGCGGTGAGGGATGAGGCGCCGGTGGGTTGGAGGTGCCGATGGATTTGGAGCAGATGAGAGGGAGATGTGGTGGAGGAGGAGGGAGAGGATGGAGAGGGAGCAGAGGCAGGAAGAGGTGGTGAAATAAGGGTTATTAGGAGATGAGGTTTTTATATGATTAGGGTTTTGGTGCTCTAACTTGGGCCAAGTTGGGTTTTTTTTAACACCGTAGCACCAGTATGAAAACAGTACCTATGGTAACCATACCGGTGCTAGGTACTTCAAATGCATCTATGTGACGCTGCATTAAATGGGTGTTTTAATTTATTTATTTTCTTCCCAAGAGCAGAGAGAAGAAAATATTCTAAGTACCTAGCACCGGTAGTATGACCGGTGCCAATGATGGTGCTACCAGTGCTAAAAAAAGCCCTAAAAATATAGTACAAAAATTCAAAATTTTCATTTTTCCGCTACACAGTAGCAACGGTATGACTGAAAAACAATGCCGGTACTAGTATATTTTGCCCTCTAAGTTAACTTTTGATTCTTTACAATTTTGTCCATGAAAACAAATTTGGAGGAGGTGAATCACAAAATTGGAGAAATCAAAAAGCAATTAAATAAGAGACAATTACGTTATATTGAAAATTGTGCTATAATGGGTGAATCGAAGAGCTTGTAACATAATTCTTTGAAAATTACACTGTGGTCCAAAATTGTATTACCCCATTACCATTGCACCATTTACATGATTTTTTATTCTTTCCTAAATATAAAATATAAAATAAATAATTTTTTGGTGAAATATTGAAAAGCGCTAGTACATGTTCTAGAGTAACTTATGGTTAATTACTTGGAAATTATAAAGTAAAATCGGAAAAGATCATGAATATGTTCTTGTGCTCGATTTTCGATAAATATTCCATTACACACATGGAAAATACAATGGGGATGTATAGGTTAGCATCACGTTCGAGCGGATTTCAATTTAGAGTTATGAGTAAAGTTTTTACCTTTTGCACTTAGGTCTCTCCAAGAAAGTTGGAGTCGTCAAATCACGAAATTGGAGGAACCAAAATGCACTTCAATAATATACAATTGCATATATGAAATTTGGGCATGTATGAGTGAACGGAAGGGTCTCAAAAGTAAACATTGATTACTTCTATGAATTCTTGAAAATTTACACTGTGGTCCAAAATTATGTTACCCCGTTACCCATTGCTCCAAAATACATGATTTTGTTATTCTTGCCTAAATGTAGAAATTTAAAATAAATATTTTTTTGGTGAAATATTGAAAAATGCTAGTAAATGTTCTAGAGTAACTTATGGTTGATTACTTAGAAGTTACAAAGTGAAATCAGAAAGGATTATGGATATGTTTTTGTGCTTAATTTTTTATTATAAATATTCCCTTACAGACATGGAAAATACAATGGGGTATATAAGGTAGCATCACATTTGAGCGGAATTCAATTTGGAATTACGAGTAAAGTTTTTACTCTTTACACTTAGGTCCTTCTAAGAAAGTTGGAGTTGTCGAATCATGAAATTGGCGGAACCAAAATGCAATTCAATAATATAAAATCGCAACTCTACAATTTGAGCATGTATGGGTGAACGGAATGGGTCTTGAAAGTAAACATTGATAACTTTTATAAATTCTTGGAAAATCACACCGTGACCCAAAATTTTTGTTACCCCATTATCCATTTCTCCAAAATACACATTTTTTGTTATTATTTACTGAATATAGAAATATTAAATAAATGAATTTTGTGGTGAAATACTGGAAAGCGGTAGTACATGCATGTTCTTGACTAATTATCATAAACTAATTTTCAAAAGTAACTCATATCATAAACCCATTTTTCAAAAATAAAATAAAATATGAGCACCGGTATTATTACCGGTACCATTCCTCAACATACCAGTGATAACTATTTTTCCACTAAAATTGTACCCGCCAAAATTAATATTCTGATCATAGACACCGGTATTAGCACCGATATATGTCATTCATCCAAAATCAGTGCTGAAATTATTAAATTCAAACATCTTTTCTTCAAATGCACCTGTATCTGGCACCGGTATTCAGTATATCGGTGTTGAATTTATTCATATGCACCGGTGTTGAATTTATTCATAGGCACCGATTTTTTATGTATCGGTATTGAATTTATTTCAGGCACCAGTGTTTTGGTTTCGTAGCACCGATATCACTAACGTACCAGTGCGTATGATTTTTTTTTCAGCAGTGATTAGACATATTCTAATCGTGATTAAAGTCATGACTCTTAAATTTAATTTAACCTCCAACCATTTTGTCAAGCGGAGTAAATTGACTCATTCTAGATTTATGATTTCAGTATACTAGTATCCAAATTCAAGAGTCGCGATTTCAATAATTATTCTTCATTACTTGTAAGAAATTTGGAAGGGGCTAGTTTTTCTAATCTTCAAAAAAAATGTAGGAGTATTAGAAATTTAATTTCCATTTTTGTGAATTGGAAATGGGTTTTTCACGAAGTAAATAAACAAGCCATTGGAGGTTTATCAATTTAATTATGTGAAAATTAAAATAAAGTAATTTAAACACAATTAAAATCGTTATAACAACACTCTGAACAATAAACTCTTCTTAATTAATCATGTAAACAATAAAAATCTTAAATTACTTGTAATATAATTAAAACATAAAACCACACGCGATATATCGAAAGCAATAAAACATGTTTTATGCAATCACATAAAAATGGGGTCACAAATAAATTTGTTGTCCTTGAAATAAATGAATCCTAGTTTATACATCTTTTACCATGATAAAACCATCAAGGTAAGAATCATAAACAAGGGTAACTCGAATTCAATAAAAACCAGGAGGACTGTCACCAACCAAATAGAGTAATAGAATAAAAAACTCGAAGAGTTGGAGAAAAGAAGAGAAAAAGAGAGCGAGAACTCAAGCATATGGTGCAGATTTTGTGACTGATTTAGAAATTCTATTTATACTACTCTAAGAAAATCAAATATATAAACGTGATATCTTGATATTCATCAATGGGAGAAAATAAAATCTCCAATCAACTCATCATCATCTTGAAATAATACTAAAATTGATCGAATGAAATTAGAGTAGAAAACAGAAAGCAACATTAACTTAAAGAGTTTTATGAGTAATGATTGGGAGAGTGAAAATTGATAGTGAAATTGATAGTGAATGATGTAGATGTTATTTAAAAACTAAATCACTAATCACCTTCTATAAAAGTTGCAACTAATTATGATTATTTATCTTTTCATTATTGTAATCAGTCACCGTGTGATTTCACTATGAATTTTCACTCTTTTTATCATTACTCTAACTTAAAATGATCTTAACTAAAGTGAAATTAATTTCTTTTTTGAAAATATGATCTTATTATTCCTGTTTTTTCCTTACCTTTTCTTTATATTCACTTAGTTTTTCAATGTACTCACTCACTAATGATAAGACCAAAAAAGTAGGAGGGGGAAGACATATTATAATAACTCTAGAAGAAAGAATGGGCATTAGCAAAATATTTAAAACATCATAGTTGTGTCTTAATCGGTTGATTACTTACAAGAAACGCAACTCAAGTGATCACTACGTGTAAATCATATGAGAAATCGGCTCCACAATTCATTGATAAATTCATTAAATGTTATTAATTAAGAAGTTATACATACCCTCTCTAACACTTCAACTTGAAGTTACTCTAATTCATATTCATATCTGATTACTTTTTCACAATATAAACGCCTTACAATCTGTTTTTTTTTTAACGTTTGAGAGAAGAAATGCTCTTGGGGACTTGGAAACCCCAAAATGTGTATGCAAGATGAACTTACATGAGTGCCAATCAAGTTAGCCACCAGTTTGAAAATAAGGTGGGATCCATGGATCTAGTGGATGGTGAATCACTGATCAAAGAGAATATTTTGGAGAGATCATTCATCGATCTAGTGGCCGGTGAATCAATGATCAAAGAACGAGCAACCGCTAGATTTAATGATTTGGTGGGATCCCTGGATCTAGTAGCTGGTGAGCCGCTTCTTCTTCCACGAAGATTCAGACAAAAACGAGTTTGGATGGAACTAAACAAGATTAATAAGGATAAAATTTTGCTCAATTTGACTGTTAGTTTTTGCTTGTTTTGCTCTCTAACTAACAATTATTGTGGGTTTTTTTAAAGTGTGTGCTCGCTGCATACTTACTCAAGTCACTTAGGGTGCCAAAGTTCACATCTCTTTAAAAATTCTGGTGTAATGTAAGCCACCCACTAATTGAGATGTCTATAAAGCCTGGGGAAACTTAACATTCTGGAATTAATTTTTTCACGATTCTCCTTATTAAAGTGGAAAAATCCGTAAAAGTTGGTATACTTAATTTAAATATTCTTCTTACTTTTTAACAATGATTATAAGTGTATCTTTTATTGCGTATAACTTTGATTATTCATAAAACATAAAAACGATCTATGTATAAAAAAAATTGTATAAAATATATACTCCATGTGTTATTATCTCATGTGATATTTTTTGTAACAGGAAAAACAAACATGAAAAAAAAGGACTACTAAAAGCGTTGTCGCATTTCCACGAGTGTAGTGAAAAAAAGTTCTGAGCAGATTTTTTTTAGCACCACTTTCGGCTTGAAGACGTAACGATTTCTTTTCTTCGTGAAATGAGGAAGTCACAAATGGCATTTGGGCAACCTAAGTAGGGTCATTAAGAATATTAAATACTTTGATTTAGTAAATTATAATGTTTTAAAGGGACAGTTTAAATTAGTAGTTAGTGTCATTTCATTCGCCGGACCATTAGCGTTTGGGCGGTTTGATGATAACGTTAAAGAGTTTGACCATATAATTTATGACCTAAATCATACTTAACTAACTGTTAAATTAGCTTAATACTAAGTTTTAATTTGATCTTCATTTCCCTTTTTCATGGATTCAGAAGCTAAGGTCTCCTTAGCAATAGTTTTAAAAAAAAATGTATGGTGTCCCTATTCAACATGCAGTTTAACTGTTCATTTAGTGAAATATTTTTAATTTTGATTATAAAATTGAATTGGTCTATAGGTATAAATACTGTCGGGATTTGTTATAACTTATATTTTCAAAATATTAATTTTTCATAAGTTTTAGTTGTCATTAGGGGTGAGAACAAACACGCACATTCGTGAACAAGCTCGGGATCGGCTCGGTTGTAAATCAGATTGTGATCGTTCATATATTAAATGAACGAACACGAACAAAATTTTAGCCTCGATTAATAAACGAACATAAATGAACATAATGTCGATCAGCTCGTTTATGTTCGTGAACAACTCGATAAGAGTCTCGATCAACTCTAGAGCAAACTTATTAAACTCCTATACGTATGCCTTTTGTGTCATGTGTGTTGTGAATTAAAATTTCAGTTTTAATTATTTAGTTTCGAGCTCGTAATCGAGTTTTCGAGTTGTAATTGAGCTTATGAGCTCGAACGCGAGCTAGATTACCAGCACGAGCCGAACACGGGCCGATCTCGAGCTTTCCTAATTTTAACAGAGTCGAGTTTGAACACCAAAATTAGGCTCGAGCTGAACTCAAACATAGTTTTTTTAGCCGAGCTCGAGCCTGAGGGTGGTCTAGCTCGGATCGGCTCGATCTCACCCCTACCCAAGATATCCTTATATTTCCACAAGTATTTACTGTTATGTCAGTTTACATAAAAGAGCGAGTCAAAAGATGGTTCTTTTCAAGGTAGGAATCATAATCGGTTGGATTTGGTGGCTGAAAAAAATGGTATACATCACCCGACCTATTTATTCATCCATTCATCCGTCACCTATTCATAATTGATTTATTCGAGTTTAAATTCATTATTATGATTCAAATGAAGTGGGTGCTCGAAGAATTTGGGTAAAATTTCAACAAATTAGAACTAAAATAAAGTGACTAAAGCAAAATTTCCAGTAGCAACTTTTAAAGTGATGCCCTAACTTTAGTTTATAATAATAGTGTCTCCTTCGTAAATATACTTCATACAAATCATTCCATGTTTTAATATTCTGCTACGAATTAACTAATGTTGTCATTAAAGCCCATGTAAAATCCTTGATCAAATCACTTTATTTATGTTTTTTTTTTAAATCTAACTGTACTTGGGTGTAGTTCAAATCATACCATTCGATTAATCAACATTTGACAAGCCGTTCAATCCCAACTTGACACTTCTTAATTAAACTCATCGAAATATACAATGAATCAATTATTGCACTTATGCTCAACAACTCACAAATTCAACGTGCGTGCAGTTAGTTTGTACTTCCTCTATTCATCAAATTGTGACATTTTGTGGCACACTGGTTTAAAAGATGCTAATTGTATAGAACAAATTAAATTGACAGAATAAAAGGTAAATTGAGTGGCTTAAAAAGCTTTGAAAATATATCATAATTGAAAATTGTTAAAATAAAATGAATAAAAGTGAAAATGAATTAGAAAATAAAAGTGTGTCACAATTAAATAAATGATCACGCGGATGCAAAGGACCAGTTTTTCAATAATAATTAGGCGGGGAGTGACGACTCACTGGATCCAAAGGAAAAGGACTGGCCTTTAATGTCCGTTTAGCGACATTTCCAGATGCAGCATTTATTTCGCTTCGCTTAATTAGTTGCAAAACTGGTTTTAGCCACACTTTTAGTTCATTTACCAAGACAAATCATTGGATCTAATTTATTGACAGCCCCTTTAAAAGATTATAATAATTTCTTTATTCTAATTATATTTATAATATTGACACCTTATCATTTTAGTATAGAAATTACTTTTGTAAATAAATAAGTAGATAGACACGCATTAGGATGCAAAAATTCTTTAAAACGACACAAGAATAGGCTTAGTACTCCTGTATAGTATTTATTAAGTTAAAAAATGGAGAAGATTTAAGTTTAAAATATAATATTTAAAGAGTAATGATACTCTCGGTGAATATTTATAATGAAACATTATAATTATTTATGAATCACTAATCACATTCTTTCAAAGGTGCAACTAACAATGGATATATATATAGAGAGAGAGTATTAATTTTTATTTCAATTGCCACATCACATTCGCTATGATGTTAAATATCATTACTCATATTTAAATTATAAATTACGGTTGTTCCATTGTTTATTTATGGATATGAATACGAACTCAAGTGAAAATTTGTCCAAAATATTTATCATTTTCAATTACAAAAATAAATGCTCACGTCTTATATGATTTGACTTTTATCAGAGAACGACTTCATGTAATTAAGATAAATATAACATCAACAGACCAATTTTCGCTCTCTGGTCACTCAATTATTTAACACAGACATATATACGTGGATCAATCGATATTTGACAATTTTCACAATAATTAAAAGTGGGGTTAGGGAGGTAGACCCTATACTCCAGAAAGTGGGGAGATTATTTTGTAAACGGCAGTCAAAACAGTTTTTTTATTATTTTAGACTGTCTAATAATTTTACAAAACTAATTATAATAAATTTAATTTAAAAAAATAATTTGAGATTTATTTTAACTGATTACAATGATTTTTTAATTTAATTTTAAATGTAAATATTTATAATTTAATATTGAAAATAATAATTAAATGTTGGGTAAATTATATCCCATACCCAGTGTATGTTTCAGTTTCGTATCCACATGTATTAAATTACATGCATAAACAATGGAAATATATATAAATATACGCACTAGTGGAGGGTGACTCATTAAAGACACCACTTAGAAGGCGGTTATGTTCGACTTCTGAAGAACCGCCTTTTAAGGGGACCCGAGAGGAGGTTCTGAGTTCGAAACTCCTTCCCAGATCATACCGGAAGGTTCAAAGTCAAATTTTAATTGATTAAATGTGCTTATTGAAGAATCTCCTTTAATTGGCATCAATCTAAGATAGTTTTATTGAAGAACCGCTTTTAATTGGGTGTCTTTATTAGGCCTTTTAACCCAATATATAAAGAAAATGCAAACTCATTTCCCCTTAATTTTTTTTAGAATCCAAACCCATTAGAGTTTTCTCTCTTCATTTTCACCCTCACTCCCTCCCCTCACAAAGTACTCCCTCCGCCTCCACACTGTACTCCCTCCACCTCCACACTGTACTCCCTCCATCACTGTCTCCCTAAACCACACTGTAACCCTAACACCGCCGCTACCTGAAACTCGCGTTGCGCCGCGGCGCCTTGATTCCTCACAATTCCGTCTCGTCGTCCCCAACGCCTTGACATCCCCGCCACACCGCGGCATCCCCACTGTGTCGCCTCCGCCACCGCAAAGGATTTGAATCTAGTCCCCGCCATGTTGCCTCTGCCACCGCAAAGGAATAGGATCTCTCCTGAGCCACGCGGCGTCCCAGTCATGTCGCCTGCGCCTCCGCTATCCTCTACCACCGCTAATTTCGTCCCAGCGCCTCCGCCACCATTTCAGATATGATTTTCGTTTGTCATTCTGGTTTTCATTTCATTTGGGCTCTGATTTTTGTTTCAAATGTGGTTTTCGTTTGTATGGTTTTCCTCTACTTTCGTTTGTCGTCCGAAACCGTTGGCAGCGGTTTCCGGTGACTTTTTTTACAACCCCCAAAGCAAGTTCTGAATTCAGAACTGATTCTAACTCTAGTTCCGAGTTCGTAACAATTGAAAGGCGATTTTTCCAGCACTTTCAAAGGTGGAAATCAACCGCCTTTGAACGTTGCATTTTAAAGGCGGATCCTCAATGTGATTTTGATCAATGACAATCAAAGTCACTAACAAAGAAGTCACCTCCTAGTGACGCCTGAGTAATAGGAGAGAGTATGTTAATTTTTACTCGGAGTACAATTTTAGTTATTGGAAATATAATGTGGTGTGCATCCCCATTGTACTGTATACAAATTGTAAATATAGTTAGTCTGACAGGAGGTGGTCTTATTTAAAAATTAAAATTAAAATTAAAATTAAAATTTTATCATTTATTATAAAATAAGAATTATTTCTGAATGATATATAGTACATGACATGCATAGATGAGGATCTGGACTTGGACATTGTACGTATTACATTACCAGTAATGGACAAGTATACTCGAAAACAAAAGAAAATCAGCCCACAAATTTAAGAAAAATGCATGTAACGTTAACAAAACAAAAATGAGCAATCCCATCATCTAATTATTTCAAGAAAGAAGCCAATCAACCATAACATTCTGCTTCTCATCGTCTGCGGCCATATTACAGCTGCCATTATCAAAATCTCCACCGCCATTGCCGCCGCCGCCAAAATCCTCCACATCCCACAGCCACGAGAACATGTCATGATGAGCTTCTCCGCCATCGCGATACGACGGAGACGATGAAGATCCGGCCGTGCTTACAGAATCCGGTACTCCTCCGGCGCTAAACAAATCATCCCAATAACATGTTTCGGCTTCTAGGTCAACAATCATTGTCGGAGAAGCCGGAACCATGTCGGAAACCCACAACATTTCATTTAGCATGCAAGAGGTGAACTCTTCTCCGGCGAGTGAGCCGCTACTACTAATAGTAGATAGGCTCTCTTTCTCCGGTGTTGGTGGCGGTGGTGTTGTGGTAGTGGGCTTTGATTTCTTTTTCTTCGTGTTTGGACGGATGGGCTCCCGCCGCCTAGCTGAATCTTCCACTACCTTGTCAGGTGATGGGAGATTGCCGGCAGAAGAACTAGTGGGACTTTTCATCTCATCTGACCCAGAAGATTGAAGTAATCTTCTGCTCAGATGAGAGTTCCAGTAGTTCTTGATTTCATTGTCTGTTCTACCTGGTAGGTGTCCTGCTATCAAAGACCACCTATTGCCTTGTGCGGCATGCAACTTGATGATTAACTCCTCCTCTTCTTTAGTTATGTTTCCTCTCTTCAAATCTGATCTTAGGTAATTAATCCATCTCAATCTGCAACTCTTCCCACACCTTAGCAAACCTTCATTAAACACATACATAATCGATCAGAAGTAAGAACAAATCAAACAGACAGAAATAGAAAGTGTGACAGTGTCGGAAGTTTACCTGCATTCTTTGGTAATGTCCTCCAAGAACCTTCACCATTAGCTAGGATGTAGTTGATCAAGATTTGGTCTTCATCCGCCGTCCACTTCCCTTTTTTCAGCCCTACTTTGTCGCAACAAGGCTTTCTTCCCATTTTTCAGTACTCACCGTGCATGCATGTCAGCTTCTTTTACACACACTCACACACTCGAACAAATGGAACAAATGGAACTCTATGGAAACTTTGTTTTATATACACACATTAGTGGCAAGAAAACAATATTTAAAGAATAGTCGTGGCCTAGCTGTACTCCTTCTGCCCCACTATTAAATTTATTCGGTAAAATTGTATTTATAAATAGATGACATATTTTTAAAACATGGTACTCCCTCCGTTCCAACTTTATTTTCATTGCAATCATTATCACGTTATTCAAAAAAATATTTGAACCTTAATATGATTACCTACATATAACAACGACAAATAAAAAATTGATATTTAAAAACTACTTGTTACGACGAATTGAACAATGTCATATACGATAATATTGTTGTTCATATATCTATTCAGATATGCGGTCAAACTTTGATAGAGAATAATATTTAAAAAGTAGAAGTGCAAATAGAGTTGGGACAGAGGAAGTAAAATCAACTCTTGTTTTTATTCTCTAACTTACTCCTTCTGGTTCACTAACATTGACTCACTTATTTTTTATAATTGGATTTAGAAAAGGTAGAATTAATATTGAAGAATGTATTGAAAAAGTAAAAAGTAAATTGAGTGGATAAATATAATTTAAGATTTGTCAAAATATATGGAAGTGAGCCATTATTAAAAAATCATCCAAAAAGAAAGTGAGTCATTGATAGAAAGATGTAGGAAGTATGTCTTTTGCTTATACAGTAAAAGTTATTTGACTTATAAGCCAACTAATAATTTCGATCATGCACACTCATTTTCTTCTCACTTTTCTTTCTCTGTCTGTGGAAATAATTCTAATCATACTTTTCCACACATTCATGTTACTTACATTATTTCCTTTCCTTTCATTATTTCTCCTCTACATACCCATTCATTCCGTTCTAATAGCATATAAGTGATCATATGCTTCTATCATAAAAACAAATTCGTACTATATAAGTGATTCAGTACTAAACTGTAGCTTGGTCCTCCATCAGTGCGAGGCTCTTATTAGAGGCTCTCACATATATAACGGTATTATCCATCCTCCAAACATGGACAAAAATGGGTCATAAGTCATAGCAATAAGAATTTACGTCTACTAGACCAACCATATCGATCCTGGATTCTGATATCACGATAGAAAGTGAAACCCGCAGCACCGAAATTAATCCATGGGACACATAAGAGTGTGAAGAAAATAGACGGACGAAATAGGCCGTGCATTAACTCCGCCATGAGTTGGAAGTGGGGCGGCACGTGTGGGGGAGAAAAAGCCACGAGGGCTCAAAAACCTTGGGGCTCGTCGTGGCTTATTTGCCTTCCAGAAACTAGTCGCGGGCTTTCAGTAAACCACGTCGTTTTTTTGATGTTTTCTCACGCACAACACCACAAACACACACTGCCTTTCTTCTTTTTTGTGGTTCTTTTCCGCGTAACTTTTCGTATCTTCATTAAATATTCTGTTGCCTTGCTATTTCTGGACTTTATTTTGTCCATCTACCTTTTTTTACTCCTATAGTTCACTAACACTGGCTCATTTACTTTTGACACTTGAATTTAGAATTAGTGGTTGAGAATATATAGAAAGAGTAAAAAGTAAATTGAGTGCATGGAAACAATCTAAATTTTGCCATAAGGGAAAAATAGCCAATATTAAAAAGTTACCACAAAAAGGGAAAGTGAGTCAATGTTAAAAAATCCAAGGAATTACGACTTGTCTCTATGAATGCCGCTAATAATTCTCTATTTTTCTCTCCTGAATCTAGCTTATTTGGACAAGACGTACTACTTCTTATATATATTTTACACGTTTCGGCTTTTCCTAGAAACATATTGAAGCTTATCTTGCAATATAAGGATCATTGCATCAGCATATAGGATATGGGATATGTCTAGTGGGGTGGAAGTTTTATTGAGGGTTGGGATAAAATCGGCACCTATTACTATATGAGTGCGATATTAGTTCAGATCCGTATCGTATTATGCATTTCACATGTTATAGTAGTTAAATGTGCACAGAACATTTCACACGATTTTTATACATATGTTGTACCGTTAATATGTTGAACTAATTATAATGGAGACACGTAAAAGTTGATACCTTGAAGAATCGAACAATATCAGGTACTCCACTTGTGTCATTTCAAGCTACACGATTTGACTTTCAACAGTTTACCCAAAATGTTTGATCCTTACTATCTTTTACTGAAGGTAATTAAAACTTGTGATATTTTGAAAATATATGTTACAACTAATCTAACAGGTTATCTCTCAATAGTATACACTCGTACACTAATTCAATTTTATAGTCTAGATAAGTTAATAAATTTTGACTAAATAAATAGTTAAGTTGCAGTTTGAAGAGAAATACCGGTATGAGACCGTTATACCATAACTTATAGTGAGACGTAAAATTTTAAAAATTCCGAATAGTGCCTCATGTTATCTTCCGTCACTGTATAGTTACATTTAAACCTTACGTCTCACACTCAATCCTTTATACAGCTTGAAGGGGGGCTGGGCTGGGCTATATATAAATTTGTCAGCCTCACGGTTCAATATGTGGAGGAATAGAGGCTCAACCCATATTTAATTAGTTATTTACAAAGTTATCTTCTAAGATGGGCTAGCCAGTTGACTTCTAATTTATACACTGCCTAATTTACGCACAAATTAATTTATCACCTGTGATAAAAAAAATATATTGAAAAGAAAAAGGAATGGCGATTTGAACAAATTGCAGTACAAATACATCACACCCTTGGAAGTTGTTAAAGGCGCCAATTAAATTTATTTATTTTATGTTATTTAATCTCTCAATAAGTTTCATACTAAACCGACTATTGATTAAATCAATTTTGATTTATCAAATTACATCCCATCACCGAATTTCCCCTCCACGTTGTCGCCTTCCCATCACGCCACCCTGAAAAACCCAAAATCTTTGTCGACGCAGTTTAATTCGAAAGCGACTGTTCACATTCGGCCGTTTGTTTGGAATTGAGTCACTCGCAAGTGACTGTGAGCACTTGAATGACATGAACCGAGTCCTCGTGCTGGCACCCAATTTTCTCTAGCGCCTAGGTGCGCCATAGCGACATGAACCAGGCCCTCGCATCGGTGCTCGGTTCTCTCGTCAGTCACTATCGCCTACCACCACCAGGCATCAACACCAACCAGCATCGCCGACCACCACTTCCACCTGAATGCCACCACCGTAAAATTACCACGAATTTATTATGCATCATAATACAAGAAGTATAAATTTAGAGTAAAATATAGGACGTCATTTATCAATCAACAATATTGAGTCAAAATCAAATTCAAAGCCCATGTTCCAAATTGCTACAAGCCCAATCTCGATTTGGAATACATTTGACTTGAGATTTGATGAGGTGGATGGTAAATTGCATACAAGCCCAATTCTGAGAATGACCAAGCCCAAAGCATCGCTCAGTATTAACTTACATGGCCCAAAAGAAACAAAAGTCAAGTCAACAATGAAAAGGCAAAGGAAGCTGGAAAAGAATGACTCGACATTTCGAACAACAAACAGAGCAAAAGCTACGTGGCGCAACCTGACTGGCCACACAACTAAGGAGAGCTCTCTCATTGGCCAGTTCCCCCATAACCACGTTTCACTGAAATGCCCATCTCTCCCACTCTTCAAATCCCAAACTCCAAATATTCCGCGCAAATCTGAAAACTTCTGCGATTCAATTTTACTGATTTTGCATCCAGATCACAGAGATTTTGCGCGGGAGACACTCACATGGCGTGCGGAAGAAGGAGAGCGTCGCTGCTGCTGTTATCCTTCCTGCTCACTTCTGCGATTTTCGCCAT
>JAULKM010006188.1:0-15072 GCA_032355605.1 Rubia tinctorum | reverse complement strand
TTAACCACAGGTCCACATGTACCAGAAAACAGCCAATTGTTAAAAGTACACAATCAAATGATCAAACCATAAATAGCGCATCCCTCTTTACAAGACAATCTTCTTAAACAAGGCGTTGTTAACAATTGAAACTGCAAGCATCCAGAATTCTAGATATTAAGCATTATTGCATTAATTCTGAAACAACGGCAAAATGAAAAGGTACTGATTATTGATCAATAAGATAACATACAAAAGAATAAAACTGTACGAAAAAACATCACCTGTGAATAAGTAGAGCAGCTGGAAGTTACTGAGCAAAGAGGCAACATTGTTATATGATTGGATAAATATTGCAACTGAAAGTTAGACAACGCTCATTTCTCATAACAAAGCAACCAACTGAACCCCAGAACTAAAATTAACTTCAATCGTCACCAAAGTGGACAATAGAAAGCCCATTAAAGATTCATTGGCAAATACTAAAATGGGTTTTTGAAAATTGAAGAGCAACTATTGATTACAAGTTTATTTTTTCTGGTTTCTGGGTTTTTGACAAATCCAAAGAAATGACATGGAGATGGAGATAGATTGAGAGGTTGGAGCTGGGATTGGATGAATTACTCAAGAAGCCGTTAGCTCATCTCCAGGGTCTTTACCCGCCACTCGTTGCCCAGTGGGGCCGCGGAATTTCTGTTGAGCAAATATCCTTTATGGATAAACTTCTGCTCATAACGATTATTAATAATCTCTCGCAACTGAAATTGCAACAATACCATTATCACGTTATTCAACAAACATTTTTACCATTAATAAGTCTACCTATGTATAGACAAATAAAAAGTTGATGTTACTTGTTACGGCAAATTGAACAATATCACATACGATAATATTATTGTTCATATATTTATTTAAATACGTAGCCAAAATTTGATAGAAAATTGTGTAAAAAAGCAAGAGTGCAATTTCAACTGACACAAAAGGGAGTACTTAGACCTATCTCCGTGTCGTGCTCATTCTATGTGAGATGTATTTAAAGTTTACCGTCGTACTTATATCTACCGTGTATCGTATCGTATCGTCTCGTGTCATGTTGTAAAAAAAGTCGATTACACTACAACAAACAACACCTATTACCTCGGTTATACAGGGCTTTTTACCTCAGTTTTCAACCCTCTAAAAACTGAGGTAAATGTGGGTGTAGTAAAAAAAGTACATTTTTTACCTCGGTTTTGGACCGACATCGGCAAATTTGTGTATGACGTCAGTTCCAGGAAGATGATCGACGATTGGAGTTCGTAGCTGCGACATCGTTCAGAATGACATCGGCCTACATATGGAGCGATGTCGTTGATAGCAAGAAGTCAGACGAGGGGACTATAATTGTTGTGACGTCTCCAATGCCAAGGTTGTGAAGAAATGATGGTGACGTCGTGGATAATGGTGTGTGACATTGCATGCTCTAGGCCACCATCTAGTGTGCATGATGATGTGGAAGGCTGTTGAATACGATGTCTTTTTGTTTGGGCGACGTCGCAAAAAATAGCCATTGGTTTGTACGACGTCGATCTAGTTTCGTCGCTCCACCGACGCGTTTTAGTTTTCGAGACATCGGTTCTTGTACAATATTATAACACTTAATATTTGATTACATGAACATTTGTTACGTGTTACCTAATACTTAATTTAATATTTGATTACACAAACATTTGTTCATCGATATCCGCTAAATGTTACCTACTGTTTCACAACTCGTGAAATGTTTACAAATCAAAAGTCAATCAATTATTGTGCAATTGATGTCAGAAAATATGAGAATGTAAGGAATCAATAGAAGTAGAATAATGATGGCAAACACATGTTAGAATATATTAAAATACATGAGGTTCGTGTGAAATTTAAACATTAATTGTATTGAACATACATTGTCCACATTGCACGTTGAAATCCATCGATAATTCTCTATGTCCTGTTAAAAAGAATACACGCGAAATAAAATTCATGTTAGAATTTGGCAGTCCCGTAATATAGTCATACCTGGACGACATTAATCTGAACATGTTAAAAGTATCTGATCGCATGCAGTGTTGACGTCGCAAAGTTTGACAAAAGAGTGACGTCGGATGTTCTTAGATATGAAAATAATTTCATAGCATTTGCAACGTTAATCATTATCCGGTCCCATATCGTATGGGTCGATTGCCTATGACCGACATCGCAGATCCAACCTGTATTCATATGAAGACAAGATTATTGTCCACAATCAGTCCTAATCTAAGCCATTTTATCACACCTTTCAAACATTGCACAATCTAAAAAATATGAAAAATATACACTATACAACATGTTACACAATCATCATACTTTATGAAAATATGCAATCTTTGATCGATGAGAAAGAAAAACATATAGAAGGAATATGGTCATAAAGATTAGAAATGAACATGGAATGGATGTAGAAATATCTCAATTAATTTGAACCCGGAGATGCTCCATTCTCGTATGCTTGTTGATGTTTTAGAGAAGCAAATTGAGTGAGTTCTTCATTGGTTGTATTTGTGTGAATTGGAAAGGATGGTATGTAGATGGGTTTGTAGGAGTATTGATGTGAATTGTGTGTTCTTGCTGAATATTATTTAAATGGAAAATTGATGGGGGGAATTTTTGGTTCAAATTTTCGGTTCCCGTCGGGAAATTCAATTCGGAAGACGTCGTTGAGGGGTCTCTTTTGGATTCGTTTTGTACGATGAAATTGTGATATCGCACATATGCATCACAATCAAATTTAGGAAATGTGTCGTAAAATAATCCCTGTTAAGATTGCGGCCCTAAATGATGATCCGTTTATGCAAAATGGGAACACCATTGTTCTAAAAATGTGAATAACAAATTGTTATCTATAGTTTTACATTTCAAGTTCTCCTACTCTGTCGGAGGGATCTAAGTGCAAAATTATAAATGTACACTGGAATTCCCAAACCCGATTACGATTGTCCCGAAAAAAAACTTTGACATCCGAAGTTCAACTAATACTTACCGTCGGTTATAAAGAAACTTGTCTTATACCACATATACTTTGCACAAGTTCTTCTGAATGAAGCCTTGTATACTTGAAGTAATTTTCTACAATTAACTATGCCTTGTACTATTGCATTAAAAAATATTTACGGATGTAATTCTGTTATCTTTTTATTTCATCGAAAACCAAGAATACAAATTTTCATGTGATTCTATGTGGCGGAAATGAAACGTTCTCACTTGCTTATGGTAAGAGTATTAATGGAATATTAACAAAAATGACGGACGATTACCCCGTTATATCCACGACCAAATCGGAACATTGTGCTCGTGAATTGGTGAATCGGTTAAGTGTATCTCAAGTTTTACATTGCAAGTTCTCCCACTATGTCGGGGGGACCTAAGTGCAATATTATAAATGAACACTGGCATTCCTGAACCCGATTACAATTGGCCCTAAAACAAAACTTTGACATTCGAAGTTGAACTTATACTTACCGAGGGTAATAAAGAAACTGTTTTTATTCCACATAAACTTCCACAAGTTCTTCCTAATGACGCCTTGTATACTTGTAAGTAATCTTCTACAATTTACTCTATGCCATATACTATCACGTTAAAAAATTTGATGGGTATAATTCTATTATCTTTTAATTTCTTCGAAAACCAAAAATATAAAATTTCATGTGATTCTATGTGGTGGTTCCCACATCAATAAAGTTCACTATTTGTGTTAAAATTGATTCCCAACGAACTGGACGTCTATAAAGTTCATGGGCATTTGTAAATTTCAATAAGTAGTAATATTAACTGTTATTATGGTCAATTACATTTATTTTGGTCAAACACGGGCCAAGTTTCTATGCTAGTGGGCCTAAATGGTGAGGCCCACTTCAATGCGATTCATCGTCGATCTAATATCGGTGAGTTATCGCTTAACACGAAAAACTTGCGACCTCGCATATGTTGTCAGTCAAACATAGGCCTGTTACTATGCTAGTGAGTTGAAATGGTGAGGGCCACAAATATATGTTGGTGGTCAAACATAGGCCCATTACTATGCTAGTGGGCTGAAATAGCGATTCAGATGAGGATCATCGTCCTCAGAACAATAATAGGGAGGTTCGTCCGTGGAACTTTGTCCAAATCTCACCAAGACAAACTTCGGGGATGTCCCGATGTCGGTAAGTCCTCCACGTCACACATGTATTTCATTTTCAATTAAAATTTTCTATATGTTACATTCATATTTACTAAATGTGGTTATTGGTTTATAAATCAGTACATCCCAGCCCACATTTCGGAGGTCCTACAACCGTACAAGTTGTCGGTTGTGCTGCAGTGCAATGGAAGAGAGTATGACATGCACTACTAAGGCAACCGGAAGTTGAAGACCCTGACCCCAAAAGGGTTTACTAGGTTTCTTGAAGAAGAGGAAATCGAGATTGGGGTCACACTATTATTTGAGGTGGTAAATGGTGCAAGGCCTATTGCTTTTCATGTCTCCGTTCTCCCCCGCCGATTTTAGTTTTCTTGCACTATTTTCAACAACTGCTTAAAACTATTTTATTAGAATTTGGAATAATATTAATTTACATACATTTAATGTTCAATCTATAAAATTTTCAATTAAATTTTATTTCAATATTTTAATACACCATGTTCAAAGTACGTATCATGAAACAATAATAATCCTGGAAGGGCCATTTCAATAATAAAATCAAAATTAGATACCAGCCATAATAAAATCATAATTAGAATCCTGGAGGGCTCTGTAATTATCTTCCAGTTATTTCATAATTTCCCTCTTCAATTTATTTTATCTCACATCCGGAGTAATTGCTACCTGCATGACTGGATCGTTCACCAAACCCAGAACAACATCAACATATATTAAACAACGTGTATGTCATGGATTTAATGATCCACAAACAACATGAGTGTCATAAATGTCTAATCTAAATGTCCACAAACAACATGAGCGGCAATGAGCGTCTTATTAATAACGAAACTTTTCATAGTCAGCATAAAATTCCACAAGTTCTTACAACTGAACATAGTATACTTTTAAGAAATCATTTAAAATTTTCTCTAGACCACACAATAATCGGCCCACAATCTAAATTGCGGTGTCGTTAAAGACTCGGAAAAAAATAAATAACTAACAATGAAATGTAAATGCGACATCGGGCTATTGTGATTTTTGTCCACCAATGACCAAACCCAAAGATATTTTTGGTTTGGGCCAATTGTCTATTTTGGCCCACTCATGAGCACATGTGAAGTCGCATAGTCGATGGGTTTGCGATGTTGGCTATTGCAGATTAGATTTCATCCGGCCTCAGGTCTAAATATTTAATATTTGGGCCCAAGCATATGTGTGGGCCAAAATATGCGCACTGCGACGTCGCACAAAGATCTCTCTTTCTATATTTCCATGCGACATTGCCTTCAACGTCGTACATTTGATAAAATGACTGCATTCCACCATGGGTTTAAAAGCTTCCCAACGACCAATACTTTCGCATTCGCAACCGACGATGTTGCACCGAAGGTGAACCAAGGTATGTCTTTTTTCCAAATTTGATAATGGTTTTTGGGCTTTGAGGGACTTCTTCAGTTCCCCATTACATGATTTTACAATATTCACAGTGCATGAGCTGTTGTGGTTTTAGATTTTGCGTTTATTCAATTTGGTTTGGGACTTGTTCATAAAATCTTGGCTGGGGATAGGGTTTAGGGAACTGTTGTGGCACTTATTTTTGCTACTTGTTAATGGAATTTTACTTGATCATTTTTTGCAGTTGATGTTATTTTAGATTATAGGTGTTTTAGGTCCATTTGTGTCTCAGTCACACAGTATTTTGGCATAGCCGACGTGTAGGTGAGACTTCACAAATTCATACACATGAATCTGCAATTTCGCACGACACACATTGGTTTAGCTGATGTATCTGCGAAATGAATTCGAGGTCGGGCCTTACCCAAGCATGAGCTAGGTTCTTCCTTGTTGAACTTATTGTTCCAAGTTCACGTTTTCCACAGATGACTCAAATGAAGCAGGCAACCAAGAGGTTAAGGGAAAACACAAGAAAAAGGTCCATTGCACACCAAGAAGACGAAAACAATGCCCGCCCCTCCACCGCCAACGTGGGACAACATACACTTCGTAAATGAGGAGGTATAGAAGCGTTTTGAAATGATCCAAGGTCGTAGGATAAAGGAGGTCAAGGTGATGAAGCCTGAGGATATGGCGTGACTCCACCTCGACGTTTTCCTCGAACCATTCAAACCATCGGAATGGAGGGTTTGATATGTTTGGATAGACCGACGTATGATACAGAGGTCAAGGAGTTCTACCCCAATTTCACTCGGTCATCTACGAACATCTACAGTTTAAGAGTGAATGGGGTGGATGTCAAGATAACAACAGAGTTTATCAATCAAGTGATTAGGTGCACAGTTGGTGCGGAGGATCACCCAGAGTTTGAGCCTCTACGATTGTATTGCCAGGACAATTAGCCTCCACCGGTCGCCGAGAATGACCAATCTGGCCCACTTGACCACAACCAAATGGTAGAGAATTACTTCAAAATTAAAGTGGAGAACGGGCTCATCCAACCAAGGCGGATCAAGATTGATGTCTTCAATATCGAGGAAAGAATGATGTACAGTATAATTGTACAAATCCTGATCCCGGCAGGATATCCTTCAGAATGCACGATCAACAGAGTCGTCATATACTACCACCTTGCGGAGAAGAAGATAGTAAACCCCGGGTAAACTATCATCCAGGAGGTGCACCAAGTGGCCATCGCAAGGAAGAGTCAGACACTCCCCTACAACAACATCATCACCGCCATTCTGGAGGAGAAGAAGGTTCCGATCAAATCGAAGGCAAAAATCTAGTCGAAGTACTACCATGCGAACTACTTCGGGCACTAGTTCAGTGAGTTCATTTAGGACACTAGTTCAGTTAGTTTTGTGCTCAGTTCTGATTTGATCAATGTTGGTATATTTTCCAGTAAGCAGGTTGTATTAATTCCAGAATGATCTGGTTCATCCTCAGAATTTATTTGTAAAAAGAAATTTACAGCTTCATTATCAATCTCTTGTTGATTACAAAGTCAATGTCCATCAGAGGTCTTAGTTCCTGAAATGGCTCGACTTTTATGCTTTGCATTTACTAAGTGATAGAAAGTTTGTGTATTTCATCTCCTTTATTTAACCATTTAAGTCTCGACTTTTGCATATTGTATTGATTGGACAATTGTGATAGTTTTTGAAGTCAATTACTGGCTATTTCTTAAATTGAGTCACATTGTTGGATTGGCTCTATGATAACAAAGACTGCAGGATCATATCTCTTTTTAATTTCTCTTATTCTAATTTGTGTTGCTTTGTCACCCATACCTTTAGCATTCCACGACACTACATTTAATCCTATCATTGGTTATTTTGTTAGAGTTCAACGGTGAACGTGTTGTAACCATTTTAGGGATAGTTGTATAGTCTTTTTATTGTATTTTTAGTTTTTTTTTGCTATCGGCAAGTTCTTGATTTTAAGTTAGATTTGTTGATTTTATAAGTGAATTAAATCGATTTGAGATTCAGTTAAATTTTCCAATAGATCAAGGAGGTTTTTATATTTATAGATTCCTGATCAGCTTCTTGAAATTTAGGGTGTTATTGTTTAACAAATCCAGCCTTTTATCCATATTCTTTCATGTGAGTATCCTGCATTTATTTCTATGAATTCTTATGGATTTACAAAATTATTAGAAGAGTGTGAATTTTGGGTAGTTTCATTAGCTTCAGACACTAAGGTATCAGTTTTAGAATATTTTTAACACTCATTTCATCAGTTTGAGTAAAAAAATGTTTTAGATATAACAGGTATAACAACATTATCACAATGGTTCACAACATCAACAAGAAGATTAGTTTCTTGAGATACCATAACACAATTAGTGTTGTTCACATTCCCATCATGATTTTCAATTGATTAAGAATGGTATCAAATAGATGTACAGGAAACAACATATCATTAGAATCATCATTATTTGATTTCTCTGCATCAAGCTCATTTTGATTTAGACTAGCCTCAACATCATTCATATCAGCATAAGTATTTTATTACTTTTATTTTTCATGTTATGATGCCTATTAATATCAGGCTCATATAAGGGCGGGGAGTTTGATTGAAAAGGAACATGTGACCTCTTGGTTGGGGTCTGAACTGGTGTATTTGTTTTTCCTTTCTCATGTCCTCTTCCTACTTTCTACTAGCTCTTCCAGTTTCTGCTTGGTTAAGCTATTCATTTCTCATCTTCTCCTTTAGAGGAACCTGTGAGATCTGGTTAGGTTTATTTCGTAAAACCGAAACTTAAAATTTATCCTTAATTGACAAGGCAAGGGAGGATGGCTTGGCATCCTTATTAGCAGCCCTTACTTGTTCCCTCAATAGGGTAGCCATTTTACCTGGGTTTTAGTTTGTTGATACAAAAGTCTTTTGGCCTCCAAGCTGAGAAGGATGCTTTGCTTTGGTCAAACCTTCAAGAAGAAGTTAAATGCCCTAACTTGAGACATTTAGAACATTACTCTGGAAACCCTTCGTATTCAACATACTGCCAAAACCCATATCTCTAAAACTAATCTGAACTCTTTCTAGTAATGGTTTGGAGACAAAAATCTCAACACAAACCCTGGAAACATGAGGTCTAGTTCTACTATGGGTGACTTTGTCAGCTCTAACCGAGGTTCGTAATAGATTCCCAATAGACATCATAGTCCAGTAATTGAAGAATTGTTGCATTAAACCATACATTGCCACCAAAATAAGGGCTATTGGAAAATCCACGTTCGGATTAAAGTTAGGACCCATTTAATAATTCTAAGAGAGTATGGTCCAAAGTTCCATACCTTGTGCAACCAACACCTATAGTAGTCATCCAAAATAGAGAAATTGATGAGAACCTAACGATTGTCTAGCAGATTGCAGTTTGGAAATCCTTCCTAAGCTTTTCCATTTCAGGCCCGCTTCTCGAGAATTTCCCGATTAGTGTCCAACACAATGTCACTTCTAATTGATAGCATTTCTCGTTTGTGAAGCAAAGCCCAAGATCCCCCCAATGTTTGATTTTAGGTTTTGAATAGAATAGAGTTCTAGGGGTTAATATGGGATTTTCATATGTGATTTTGTTTAATACTTGAGCGTAGGAGAATGGTGGCTTGAAGCCTTGTGTTGTTTCCACCATTATAGCATAGTCAGAGAAGGCAAAACCCTATGGTTAAGATTGGGAAGCGTGAAAATTGGAGGAAGAAAAAAGTTGAGAGCAAAGTGATACCAATACTTCTTCTGTAACGCTAAAAGTTGAAATTATTATATAAATAATGTAATTGTGAAAATCTTAAGTTAAAAATTAAACAACTAGAAGTTTTAATTTCTTTTATTAATTCTTTTTAAAATAAATAAATTCAACTCAAGGTGGGAGGGGTTATAGAGGATCCCCAAACATATTAGGAAGCTAGATAAGTTGATATAGTATATGAAGTTCAAGCCAAGCTTGAATGTAGATACGAAAAGGAGGACCCAAAAGGGTAGCTAAAAAGCATGTGATAGTATTTGTAACATCTTTAAATAGTGTTTCTGCTAAAGATATATCCACCTCCTATGTTAATATCTGTAAAGCATCCAGACCATTTAAAGAGATGTTACAAATTTGAAATAGCCTAAAAATATCACAAGGTAAGAATGAATATTGATTCAAAGCGACATATTTAAGAAGAGGCACATTCAGTTAAGTTTTCGGGCTGCGAAAGTAGGAATTCTCGGCTCTGTTGGAGATACAAAAGCTAAATAATTGAAGAATTGTCATTCTGGAAGATGAAATCATGTACATATTGGTATCGCATGTGGTACCTGCAAGTGAAAATATAGAGCAACTGAGTAGCATCCTAATTATGTACTCAAATGAATAGCTAGAGTATCACATTTCTCTAAATCAATTAGGCCAATAGAAGTGGAGTCCCATCTTGTTGTTTTACTTCGAAAATGAGTGTTTAGTGTTGTCCTAGAAAGATGGTCAGCCACTAAGTTCCCATGCCTTAATGTATGTGATAGCATTATAATATCACATTGACAGTGGAGTTTATGCGCTAGATTATAGAGTCTCCAAGGTGCTTTCGAAGGGAATTTTATGTAGTCTAAAGCCAAATTACAGTATGTTTCAAGGACAAAAAAGTTAATATTCATATATTCAGCAAATTTGAGTCTGTGATTAATTGCAAAAAGTTCAACATGTAAACTAGAAGAAGCCTTAGAGGTCTTAATAAAAACATCAATAAAACAGCCCTACGGATCTCTAATTATAATACAAAGTCCAGCTCTGTTGTCCACTTTAGACTATGAAGCATCTACATTAATTTTGAGCAAAGAAACTGGTTTGGACCATTGCACTAAACAAATTTTAGACTTAGGTGGAGGTCTGGATTTAGGTATTAGGCCTAAAGAGTACTGGTGAAGGTTATCAAATTTGGAGCTAGGAGTGGGATTGGTATAAAAAGCTAGGTAAATGTCATGTTTGATAGACTGAATCATGACATTAGTCTGAGGATTCGGGTTATCAAACAAGAAATTATTCCTTGCACTCCATCGGTACCAGTAGATATATGATGGAATCATTCTAATTAGATTAGTATGGATTTTAGTGAAACCAGATGATGTCCAATAATATGAAAGCCTATCCCAGATGGATTGGAAAGATGGACATTTTAGATTCAATAAAGACTCAAAATAGATCCATAAATTTGAGGCTAATTTGTAGTATTAAAAAATTGAGTGAGAGAATCAGAGTTCAAGCACCAAGGGAATTTAGATGCAACAGATACGTTTGAAAAGATAATGATGTCATCAAAAGACAAGATAGCATTAGTTAACTTCCACATAAAAATGGAGATTTTTTTGGGGATTTTTGAGTGTCAAACATGTTTAAGTGATCTAAGAGTGTATCTTCTGGTATCAATAGCCTCATACGCCGATTTTATGTGAAATTTCCATTTTGAGAAGCAGTCCAGACAAGCCTATTGTCTTTTTGGTTGTTTATACTTACTCCCTGCAAAAATTTCAAAACATTAGCAGGCAAAAAATGAAGAGCAGGTATAAAAATAACCTTTTGTGCTAGGAAATCAGAAATGGAAATTTAAGTATCAATGTTAAGATCCTAGCCAGCACAAAGTTCTTGTAAAGGGCCAAATCCAGTCCAATTAGAAGTGAAATCATTTTCTTTTCCCGGGCCATGAATGGTTCTAGAGTTAGTTTCAGCAATCAGGTTGACCTCCACTATCCTTTTCCAATTTGGAGATTTTTTTTCTGTGACTCAAGTATGGACCATAGAAATTGAGACCACGGAGTATTACCCAATTGACATTTCCACCATAATTTCAATGAGTATGCTTTAATGGTTTTAGAAAAATCCCTGATTCCCGAACCATTTTCCATTTTAGGACAGCATAATTTATTCTAGCTTCTCCACATCTTTTTCTGTCCAATTTCTGTTTCCCCCAGAAGAACTTATTCTATTTCTTCTTAAGGGTTTTCAAAATTTGTTCAGGTGGTTTTAAAACTGCCCAGAGATGCTGGGGCAGTGAGAACATAACAGATTGAATCAAAATAATTTTGCCAGCATACTAATCCACTTATTTTTCCAACTTTTTCAGCTTTTTATCATACAATTCATAGAGTGGTCCAAAATAAATAGATTTGATCCTTCCAGTAAAAATAGGGCAACCTAGGAGAATGAAGGGAAGCTTACCTTGTATCATCCCTAATTGGGATCATCCTGCAGCGAATGTGGGAAGGCTTAGAAACTTTGCTAATGTTGATATTGCTTTTTTCATAATTAATTTTTTGACTCAAAGTAATTTAAAAATATAAAGAAAAGCCTTAAGTCTGATGATAGTAGGTTTATTAATATGAAGGAAAATTACTGTGTCATCAGCATATGTTACATGAGACACATGTGAAGCTCCATTTGGGATTTTAAAATGAGTTATTTTCCATTAAAAAATGAATTTGAGACTTCTTGTAAAAACTTCAGGAAAGATGTTGAATAAGCAAGGAGATAAAGGATCTCTTTTCTTAATTCCCCTAGTTGCTTTAACGAATCCCGATGATATGCCATTAATCAAGATAGAGAAATAAGCAGATGTCAGATTATTCAAAATGATATTGATAAAATTACAATGGAAGTCATTTTTTTAAGGATTGAAGCCAGAAAGTTCCAGTTAACCCTCTCAAAAAACTTTAGCAAGATCCAACTTGATAATATAGTTGGAGTTAGTTTGCTTTGAATTAAGCAATCTGGACATTTTCTGAAGATACATAACATTGTTAGAAATGTCTCTTTCTTTCATAAAAGTTGACTGATTATCAGAGATGATTCTGGGCATTAAACAAAGGAGTCATTCATTAATTAATTTTGAAAAACTTTATTGATGAAGTTAGAAAGGCTAATAGGTTTGTAATCAGCAAAAGTAACAGGTATTTCTTTTTTGGCGATAAGAGCAATCCGGATGCAAGAGATTCCAGGAGGAATTCTCTCACCTTTCATGAATTAAAGAACTACTTCAAGTACATCCTGTCCAATTATGTCCTAGTTGTCTCTAAAAAAAAGACAGCTGTGAAGCCATCAGGGACATGAGAGCCATTAAGGTTTAAAGAAAATACAATTTTCTTTACTTCCTCAAGGCAAGGATCAACCAGTAAGTTTTGATTATTAGAATCAGATTTACAGTGTGGTATTTGGCTAAGAAATAGATCTTTGAATGTTAGAGAGGAAGAGTCAGAATCATCAGACTGGAAGTTAGAGAAAGAAACTAACAGCTTTAGTTTCTATCTCCTATAGGTTATCAAACCAAATGCCATTAGATGATTTGATTTTGGTTATGCATTGTTTGGATCTTCTCTCTTTAACCGATGCATGAAAATATTTAGTATTTTCATCAGCGTTTTGTAGCCATTTTATATTGGCTTTCTGTTTCCAGGAGAGTTTCTCTTCATGGAGAGCCTTACTAAGTAAGGCTTTTCTCAATAAGTTCAATTAGGCCAGGTGTGGAATTAGAACTTTCATAAGAGTGAGTCTCTTGACAAACGACCTATTCATAACCTTATGAACAAGTCACTTATTTTTTTACCTTACACACTACATTTGTTAAATTACATACTAAATTTAGAAATTTTGAATATATTTCTTTATATCATATATTTTTATATTTTCACATTCAAATACATATTATTACTTTTTAACTTTTAAAATACAATATTTAAATTTTATAATTTTTTTTACAATATTTAAGGTAAAAACCATTGTGGAATGTCCATAAACTTATGGAAAAACCAACTTTCCTGAGACTCTCTCCTTTCATAAATCATTTTCTGAGTAGACACTTTTTCTTCAATACATCAGAAATATTCATTACATTATTTAATTAGTTTAATTTCATTAACTTTATATTTAAATTTGAACTTACAATCCAACACATTTTATCAAAATATATTGCCGTACTTAATGAATAAAATATATTAATGAATGATGTATTTAATTTATTTTTATATGAAAGTCATTTTTAAACATAGTTAATCTATTATTTTTATATGATTAAAAAATAAAGCAAAAAGATCGATGTCATCTATTGAATGAGTCCGCCTCTTGAAGACGGTTTTTCCATAAGTCATACAAAGACGAAGGTTTAAAGTGTAAATTAGAAGAAATGAAGATAAAATTTTTGGGTTACATGCCGGGTTATAAACTTTATAATTACTACACGTTGCATAAAAAACTTTAATATTACAATAAAAATCTTGTACCTTTTATTATTTTAATTAAATCTCGTCTTTCCATAAATTTATGGAAATATCGTGTTTTCAAATACTTTGCACTATTGAATTTGTGATTAACTGAATGAAATTCTGGTTTAAGGGTCTCGGGTCCAATTCCCACGAACCCCAAATTTCTATTAAGACTATTATTATGAATTGGATTCTCATATATCATTACTAAACATACTAGCCCAATCATGGCCCTAAGAGCGGGCTGCTGCCCAAATGGGCACTAAAGCTCACCACGTGGCTCGGTAATTTGGGTCTAGACCATGGTCGGATTTCAGCAGCTCCTGTACGGTGTAGATTAAATGTCGGGCTGTGTCGAGTCATCCATGGGCTGCCCGGCCCAATTACCATCTCTATTATTTAAAATTTTATTTCATTCCTTTGATTTTAAAATTTGGCAGTTTTATGTGAAATGTAATTATTAAAATTAAAAAGTCAACAATCAACTGAAAAAATAATATGAGAAAAGTGCGTTTTTAACCCTATGTTTTGTTCAAAAGTGCAGGAATAACCTTGTAAAATCTGAAAGTGCAAAAATAACCATGTTAGGCGTTGATCGAAATGTCAACTCGGAAAATGGCCGAAAAATATGAAAATTGCCTTTTTACCCTCATATGAAAGAAATAAAAAAACATTTGAATTTGAAAAGACATTATTATCCCTTGGTTTTAACAAAAAAAACAAAAATTCTCGAATGTTTCCCCTCCCCCAGCTCAGACTTTGATCGAAATTATGAGATTCCGACCGAAATTCTGGACATTCCAAGCTCAACTCCTCCATTTCCCAGAATATTTCCCCTTCCCCCAACCCCTCCTTCCCGTCGGAATCTGCCCAAACCTAGCCCACCACCCATGTCCCCGCCACTCGTTTCCCCGCTATCCCACCACCCAATTCCCCACCACCTGCTATCCATTTCTTTGCACAGCCTATTTTCACGCCAGCCACCATCCATTTCCCCTCCAGACACCACTCACCTCCCTGCCACTCACCACCTCGTCGGGAACTTGCTCGCCTTGAGCTTTTCTCCACGGAAACTTGCTCGCCGACCACGTCGAAGAACTTGCTCATCGGTAGGGCTGTGCATGAACCGGTTCAAACCGGGAAAATGGACCGGACCGGACTAAAGGAGACTGGAACCGGATTTATAGAATTCCGGTCCGGTCCTCTGTCCTCGGTTTTTCTTTATT
>JAULKM010006170.1:0-15072 GCA_032355605.1 Rubia tinctorum | reverse complement strand
TCTTCATAAAAATTAGCACCCTAGTGTCAAAGAAAGTACGAGATTCCAAATCATAAAGGTGATAACCTTTCTTTTCGGCTGGATACCCAAAAAAGAGACATCGACGAATTCTTGGAGCAAACTTGTCACGAAATCTAGGGATATAGGAAGCAAAACACAAACATCCAAAATACACGCAAAACCTTGTAATTTGGGAGACGTCCATAGAGTAATTCGAATGGTGTGAGACCATCGAGTTGCTTCGTCGGTGTCCGATTGATCAAATATGAAGTTGTAAGAACACATTCTCCCCATAACTCAATTGGCAAACTGGCTTGGAATCACAAAGCACGAGCAACATTTAATAAATGATGATGTTTCCGCTCAATGCGACCATTATATTGTGGTGTTTCAACCATATATGTCTCAAAAATAATCTCAGATTCAGCAAAGTATGTTCTCAAAGGTAGAAATTCCGTTAAGTAGAAAGAATGTTGGTCATCAACTTAGGCTCCAAAGCACATAGAACAAGTTGTTTGTTTATTAGGAAAAACTGCAAGTATATATCAGGAAAAAATAAGCTCTTCTGAGCTCGACCATAGGTAGTAAAGAGGGCCAATGCCATGACGCGCTCTCTCTCTCTCTCTCTCTCTCTCTCTCTCCTCCGTTATGGTTGCCATTGAGATGTTCAATTCCCTCAACGCACTCTCTTAAGACGGAAGCCTCTAGTCAATGTCTCTGTGGGTAAACATGTATCTCCTTGTGGCAATGTCAGTTTCATTCAGCTTGCACTTCTTGATTCTTTACCATACATCCAAACTGATTCTTTACCACATGCCTAGCCACACGACCAAACTGATTCTTGACCAAGACACAAAATTCAATAAATTTAGAGGCAACTAAATACACCCAAATAGATCGGGAATAATCATCAACTATATTCAAAAAATGAAATGCACCACTAGAAGATGGTGTTTTATAAGGACCCCAAACATCACAATGTATTAATTCGAATAAAGAACTAGCATTCGAAGAAGTCAAAGGAAAACTATGTCTAGTATGTTTTGCTCAATAACATACAGAGCAAGAAACAGAAACATTATTTGTACTAAAATCAAGAGTAGAAACAAAGGACAACACCGTAAAGGAAGGATGCCCAAGTCGCCGATGCCACAAATCTGGAGATGAAACTAAAGCAACTGTCAGAATACGCTGTAAAATATGAGGACGAACATTCATATCCAGCAGACGAAGCCAATAAACCCCCCATATGCTCACCCACACCAATCACATTCCTCGTACCAATTTTCTGTAAAATGCAATAATTTTCAAGAAACAAAGCTCGACATTTTAAGGCAGATAACAATCTAGAGCATGATAATAAATGGCATCGCAGAGAAGGTATGTAAAGCACATGAGTAAGAAAAACATCTCCAAAGCAAATAGAACCATACTATGTCGCAGATGACAGAGATCCATCAGGAAATATAACATTCACAGAATTGACAGCAGTAGTAATATCAATCAGAGAACCTTTGTAACCAATCATGTGATATGAGGCTCCTGAATCAAGAATCCATGGTAAAGTAGACTTACCTGGCCCATGGTCTGACACAGAATTAAACTAATTAAATAAATTTAGGGTCGTACATCATTGATCATCAGACAGAGCAGGACCAAAGTCAAAGCGGGCAGGGGTACGGTGCACGGCTGCCGCTGCGTGACCAGGTGGCGACAGATAGCACCAGTGAAGGCGGAGCCGGACGGGCGCCAGCGTCGGTCGATTGAGTCAGACTCTTCTTCTTGGATTTCTAGTTCAACTTCTTGGATTTCTGGTTCAACACCTTGAACCAATTTGGTATGCCTGTGAGCTTAAAACACGTATCTTTGTTGTGACCCTTGCAATGAAAATGCGTACATGTGAGATTCTTGCGATCAGCTGAAGTGAGAGAACTGTCGAAGAACCCGATAGTGGTGGGGCGTCGTGCAACATATGCCATAGAGTCAGTCGAAGACTCGCGAGACCGAATGAAGGCTTTGTGATTCTCCTCCTGAGCAACAAGAGCATATATACACGCATGACAGGTGGCAAAGGATCAGTTATTTTGATGTTTAATCGCAATGTGTCATAACCTTCATCAGGATCGAGGAGAAATTGATAGATGATGTCTCACGTTCTTGGAAGGCATTAACAGCATGGTTGCATGTGCACAGTGATTTGCAAGCTTTACAGGTGCAAACTAAAGGAGGCTGTAGTGAGTTGTAATCACTGAACAACTTCTTCATTTTACAAAAATAAATGACAACAGTCTGATCATTCTGCCGATAATTCTTTATATATTCACGCATCTGAAGAATTTTCGGACCATTCCCACGAGTAAATCGTTCCTTATGATCATCCCACAATTCCTTAATTGTGGAATATTAATTGGTAGAAGAACACAATGGTGGATTTAGAGTTTGCAAGATCCAACAAACAAGGGTAGCATTAATTCCAGACCAATCAACTGCATCAGGATAATTATCCGGGGGTTTGATAATGGTTCCATCAATGAACACAATTTTCTTCTTTGCAAGCATAGCGCCAGAAATTGCAGCAGACCATTCAAGGTAATTCTCTTCACCTTTCAGTAGGACGGGATAGATTGACAAATCGGGGTCGTCAGTAGTACTAAGGTAGTAAGGATAATTCAGAGATCGACCAGCAGAGACAGATCCCCCAGAGCCAAATTGCAATTGCAACTATTTGAGTAAAACTGCAATCACGTCGACGACATTGAGATTCTGTAGCTTATTAGCCTTAGCTTCAGCAACGATGCGGGTTTGCTCAGAAGCATCGAAACTGGAACCAGGTGCAGACATAGTTGCGGATCAGAGGTAGAAGCAGATCGGAGGTAGTGGCAGGTTAACGCGGCGGCACGTGGAATGGTGTCGGTGCGTGAAGAGCAATGCACAGACGTCAGATGGCAGCTGATGGTCGGACAATCGCGACACCTGGAGAAGCGATGCGGCGGTCGGCGGACTAGGATTGGCGAGCAGCGGAGGCGGAAACCGGCGGCGCGTGTGACAACCACGCGGTTGGAAGGGACGGCGGTGACTCAAGAACGGCAGCGGAAATTTTCTTAGGGTTTTAGGATTTAGACTCTGATACCATGTAAAAAAATGAGGGTAATAAAGTGTGATTGTATTCATGCTCTGAGGTACATTATATTGAGATACAAAGAGCTATGGAGGAAAGAAAAAAGAAATTTTATCTAATTACAATTCTAAATAATATTCACATACCATTGCTTATTTCTTAATAATATTCGTTGAACTGTTGAAAAAATATTTATTTTAGAAGTAGATACTATTTTTTGGGAAAAAAGTAATAGAAGTAGATCTTTCTACACTTTCAAAATAACTCAAAATAAATTTGTTTTACTTATAATAACAATTCTGCTAAACGATAAATCCATATAATTTGCTTTTACGGCTTGTCCGATCATTAAATTTGTACTCCGACAGTTTGTTGGCGCCGATTATAATAGATAAAACGATGGCGTTTACAACATTATGGAAAAGAACAAAATCTCTCCAGGGAAAAGGAAACAAAGTTTGACATATTCTTGGCGCGACACCTTTTAAATTTTGTATCTTATCTTCATTCTACACCCACAACTAGTCAAAAAGCCTTCTGGTTAATTTTGACTTGGAGGCCGTTTAAGAAACAGCCGGACAAGGCAAAGGCCGAAGTTTTTTGTTCAAAATAAAATCTCAAGGACGGCTGTTACTAATAATTTATACTAGAGAATTCTTGATGAACTAATAATGATAAATACCATAGTTTATGAGCTAATAATGCTAGAGATGAAAATGACTTTGTATTGGTTTTTTATGTTTGTTTATTAGAGCCGTGTTTAAAAATAAAATTGGTTTATTTCAAGGGCAAACGATTTCTTTGACCCTAAACTATTATCATCATTCACCTTTGGCTTTTCATTTACTTTTGTAACACTCTTTAACACCTAAACTTATAAAAGTATTAAGGTGTGCCACTTCTATCTAGTCAAACTATTAAATTTAACTTTTGTTGACATCTTGAGGGACAAAAATATCTTTTCATATTCAATCCCAAAATTCTTCACAATTAAGAAGAATGTCTTCTCGAGCCGTGCTTGTGGTGGGTGATCTCAACTTGGAACTCTTCGTCGTCGATGACATTTGAATGGCTCGAGAATTCATCTCAACTCAGATCTTGCATAACTCGAGAAGATATTATTCTAAATTCCAAAGATAATGGGGTTAAATAAGGAAAGACATTTTGCCCCTCAAAATGTCAATGAAACATGAACTTAACATATTGACTAGAGGAAGGTGGTACGACTTAATGCTTCTATTAGTTCAAGGGTAAAGAGTGTTAAAAAAAAATAAATGGAGGCGAAAGGTGAACTGTGACAATAGTTTAGGGGTTACTGGAGTTGTTTGCCTTTTTTTTATGTAGGATTAGACAACTTATGCTTTTCTCCTGTAAATGTCTTAGTTTTAAAATAAGTAGCTTGTAAGGAGACTACGTTGATATGGCCCGTCCAATGTATTTTGACACCCTGTGCAAAAAAATTATTTTGGGCCCTTATATAATTTTTTGATACAAAGTATATTTATTGGGGATTGCAACATAACCTAGTGCAATGCTAGGAGCTCAATCCATACTTATTTTATTTTTATTAAAATATTAAAAATAAAAAAACTACAAGGGACATAATCAAGATGCTAACAAACATTACTTTGTTTGAATCATCTAACATAAGAGTGGGTCTTTTGACAGGTGGCCTATCCATAAGTTTATGGACAGGAAGGGACATGTTTGCAAATAGCGGAAATTGTATGAAAAACGGATCTGGATCATTATCATATAAAATGGACATACAAACGAAGCCTCAAAAAACTCGCCAACCATTTCTTTCTTCTCCGATTCCTATTTCCATCCTACTTCTTCTCCGATTTCTCTTCTTCTTCTTATCCGATTTCACTGCTTCTCCTATATCTTCCGACGACAACCGGTGCATTTCAGACAAAATTGAGGAAGAAATTCGCGAATTAGGAGCAGATATGTGGCTAGATGAGATTGAAGCCGATAAAATTTCAACAACTTTAGTCGTAAAAACTAATGCAATTGAATATGAACTTTCTGAAGAAAACGCGATTGTAACCACCGTGATTCACCTCTAAACAAATGAAATTCAGTTGCAAGAAGGTGAAATATTGCCGAATTCCATTGAAGGTATGATTTTCTCTCATCGGACTGAAATTATAGTGTTGAATTGCAATTGATATGAACATAACTGTTTTGGAAACTTCTGGACACTGAAATTCGACTGCTATGAACATGTCTAAACATGTGGAAACATTAGTACTATACACTACATGATGTTGAAAACTTTCACATAGTTTATGCATTTATTAACTTAAATCATGTATAGTTTATAGTAAAACATGCATTAGATTGAAATGAACAAAACACGGATAATACATTTATCAATTTTGACTTTTGACAAACTTGTGCATTTTTCAGCTTATAACATGTACATCATACACTAAATTTTGCATATGTTTATTATAGCGATCAGAACAGATCTTTAATAATTTTCTAATTCTAAGTAACTTCCTGTAGACTCTGCATAAATCACATTAGAACATGAATATCATACATTATAAATTGTATTCATCATTTGATACAGGTGCATATTTTACAAATTTAAATGAAATAGATGCCAGTGAAAATCTTACCGGCATAAAAGCAAAAAATCTGGAAGTTATACATGCTCTGTATAAGAAGCATGCAAATGCTATTGGTTTCAGCTACAGGAAAGACTATCAACGTCTAAACAACAAAAGGCAAAATTGCGAAAGGTACTAAAAGTGCTCTTTTGGAGGACAACCAAAAAGATTAAAACCCAGCATTATCAGCCATGTTCCTTGTGTGGATGATGAAAGTCATTCCGCAAAAAAAAAGAGGAAGATAAATGATCTGATTATAAAAACGGGATGCCTAGTTGAAATTAGAGTCAAGTTTGAGCAAGATTATTACATTGTGGCTCACCACATCACGGTACACAACCATGAGTTAAGACGACTAGCCTGGAAGTATCTCAGCAAGAGCAAACATAAGATTACATAAGACAAAGGAAAGACCATTAAATCAATGTAACAAGCAAGTTTAAGACCTATTGTGGGATATAAATACATGGCTTTTGAAGTTGGTGGAGAAGAAAATCTGGGACATATGATGAAAGACCACCTCAACCTTTTGAGTTGATTTCAAATGAAAAAATATATCGAAAGGGAGATGCTCAGAAAGTTGTTGATACATTCTTGGAAAATGACAAGGACAAAGAATTTTTCTTCAAAGTCTAGTTCAACGAGAAGACAAGACTATCAACAATACTTTGGAGAGATTCAATGATGCTAGAGAACTACAAACTCTACGGGGATGTCACCATATTTGACGCTCTATATAGAACAAACAATTATAACTTGATTTGTGCGCCAATAGTTGGAATAAACAATCACTGGAACATAACAATGTTTGCGTGTGCTTTTATTGCAAATGAGTTGGCTGATACTTTTTCGTGGCTCCTTAACACTTTCAAGAAATCAATTGAAGGGAAAGAACCACTCACAATATTCACAAATTAAGATCCTACTATGGGCAAAGTAATAAATGAGGTATGTTATGAAAATTTGTTACTTATAGATCTGAACACTGAATATGGTTTGTTAGAAACTGCAACTGTTATCTTACAATATGCATTAAATAGCCTATAAGCGTTACTTGTTACATTAAAAAATAGGTACCCTGAAAATGTTGCAACTTCAAAATTTTTTGTTACTAATAGACCTAAAACTGAATAGAGAATGTTAGATTAGCTCCTGTTAACTTACAGTATGTATAACTTATGTTATATAACAAATTAGTTACTTGTTAATTCACATATTAATCAACTTTCCTTTCTGGGTACAACTTTCAGGTCTTCAAGAACATAAAACACAGACTGTGCTTATTGCACATAAAACAGAATTCAATACAACATTATGGGAAATTGAAGAAAGATGAATCGTTAAAAAATGCTTTAGACTATTGTATGAAAGGATGTGGTGACCCAGCTAAATTTGAAGAGAAATGGAACTCAATGATAGCCAACTACAAGATGGAAAATAGCCTATGGTTTCAATGGCTATACGGCATTCGTGAGAAATGAAGCACAACATTCAGCAAAGATATTTTCTCTGCTGGCATTCTATCATCGCAAAGGAGCGAAAGCACCAACCACGCCCTATGTTTCGGTGCAAACAAAACAAATACACTCACTCACTTCTTTGAACTCTTCAACCAAACAAACCAAAAGTGGAAGAGAGATGAAGTGAGCAAGGAAAATACCCGTGCAAAAGCAAAGCCAAATTTTGAAGGAAAAAAATAGGTATGTTTATATTCAGATTATTTGATACCGATATGAATTAATTTGCCTAGAACCCAAAACTGTTAACTTACAATGTGCATTTGTTTCTTAACTACTGGGCTTGAACATGTTTAGATAAACATGCTACAAATATTTACACACTTGCATTGCACAAAGGATTCACGAAGGAATTTTCTCTAGCAATGTCAACTAAAGCCAAGGAAGTTGAAAGAGTGATTTCCCGTAATAATTATGATTGATGATCAGGAGAATAAATAGAGTACAAAACATAAAGGTAGAAGAGTCCAAGTATAACTCTAAAACAAAATATAATGAAATATAATCTTCTAATTGATTTAGTCTAACATCTACCAATGTGATACTATACATTTTCATGTTCTTCTGGATCTTATGTGAACTTTGATTCGAATTCTTCTTTCAATAGTGATTTTCTTTGGATCAAATGAGATCCTTGATGGAGAAGATCTCAGCCTTAAGAAGAATAGGAAAACTGTCGAGGTTGTGATGTGTGAAATTCTCCCTCATTTCTCAACAAGATAAGAAGGTGCAATTGTAATTTGATGTCAATACTTGAAAGTGAGAATGTGAAGCAATCAAACTCAATTACTACAAACTAAAACTTATGTAACACTTTATTTAAAACACTTATTAAAGATGTTACAATAGGTTATCAAGTGTTAATTAAAACTTTTAAAAATGTTACATAAATATTGAATAATGTTACCTAAATTTTAAAAAGTTTTACATTAGATGTAATCCTTTTAATAGTGTTGCAATAGTTTAATTTAGTATTATTAGCTGATATTTTCATTGTGCGGTTTTGAGCTTGAATTCATTGGCACAGGCATTAAGAGAAATGTGGTAAAAAAACCAGCTGCGAAATCAAGAAGGATTGATGTTTGCAGTGACCATTATAGTGACCATAGCTCAACATCACGAGCTACGAAGCCATCTGGTAAAACATTGAACCTTAATTACTTCACACTGAAACTACTTGTGTTTCTTGCCTGAGACCTGACATCACTACAAGAGATCACACCTATTACTTCAACTCTTCTACCTTGATTTTTTTTGTTAGCACCAAATAATCGAGGTAAAAAGTTCTTTTAACTCGATTTTTTTTCGAAGTAAAAGATATCAAATAATTGCTTTTTAACTTCGGCTATTTTGTGAACCGAAGTAAAAGGTTAAAAAAATATAAGTAAATAATGTTACCGAGGCATGTGCGATGTCGCAAATGTTGTATTCACACATGTACCGATTTCGTATTGGCATGTGAAAGATACGTTAAAGTAAAGAATTTGAAGGTGTTAGAAAAAAATAAAAATAAAAGATTGTTGTCGTGCGCTTATCCCTGTTTCGGCGTCCCTCTCCTCCCAATATCCTGTTATCATGATTAATTTATAGGTATGTAACAGGACATTACGACATTACAGTAGCTAGCAATCACTGTGCTACAAACACCATAAAATCATAATTAAATTTCGTAAAAATTCACACCCTTTGTTTAATGGTTTTAAATCGTAGCATTATTAAATGCTTTTATAAAATCATGAACAAATCAAATCGCACATAAACACAGTCATCTATATAATTTTCAAATAAGATAGTTAAGTAAATTAAAAATCAACACTCATGAAAATATTCATACAAGTTTTACATAAATTCTAATAAATGTTGTTTCCAACATAAGTGAAAATAAAATAAACTCAATCACCGCGGATAATAATGACCTTCAAAACAATAGACCCTCCAACTCGTAGCACCTCGAAGAACAAGGTGTCCCCGATACGTAGGTTGTTTCCCCTAAGGAATTCTCCAAAACCCTTTGGAGAAAGGGTCTTGATCTTACCTTGCCCCAAGTATTTCATACGCCACTCTGCCCCGTAGCACCTCAACGCTACGAGAGTCTTCTCAATCGGCAAGAGTGGTAAAATCTCATAGGGGATGTACTGAGATAAATTTTAAAATTTGTATTTATAAACATGCATTTATATATATATATGCAATTGTCAACAAATAAAATTTATTTAATTAAAAACTTTACCAAAGTGAGTTTTTTCCCAAACTTCAGCTGCTTGAGAGTGCAATGGAAATGTGGGCTATCAAGAGCCATCGTATGATGGTCGATTTCGAACAAATTAACAGACTCTGGGTTGCGACGTTGTGTGGTGAACTATATAAAAACCAAAACAAATTAATTGTTACATATAAAGTGTAAATATTTGTTAACTAGTAAATATATATGTACGTTGGTTGAAGACCTGAAAAAGAGTGGATTAGACAATCTTTCGCCAGCTATCAGTCCTGCAAGAAAAGGGAAATTGTTAAGTGTGAACAACCCTATATAGTGCAAGGTGAGACGTTAGCAATGACGTCGCAAGTGTATGTCGGCTCGAACTATTGGCATGACCGACATGTCTATACAACTTCGCATAGTTGCCTGTTAAGCTAAAGACAAGATCGAAGCAAAAGAAAATTCACATATGACAAACAATTGTAGAATTTAATGTCTTATGCGACTTCGGTTAAATTTTGTTCAATCCGAAGGTCACCCTGGAAATAAGAAGATGCGACGTAGCACTATATTTTCATAAACCAAGTTGTGGCAGACAGATTAGCGACGTCGCTTATATCAGAGGTTGCTATAGGAAGAAAAACATATAACAGGAAAAATTTAGCATAATCAACATGATACTAAACAAAAAAAACCATTTTTCAAGAAATCAAAGCATTGTACCTAAGTTTCAACTAAAGGAAACTTCACACTGGGAAAATCATAGACAAAAACTAGGTAGCCAGACAATCAAAATACATTAACAGACCACGGATCTGACATTGTAAAGTAAGAATTAGAAAAGTTGGGTGTTAGGAGATAGGGAAGAACAAAACTTTTTCCTGAGTAGAGAAGATGAGGAAGAAGCTGGAGGCTGTTGTAATTTGTGGGAAATTTGTGATTGGATGGCTGAACTGATTTTCAGGGTCCCCTATTTTTAAACGTTTCAAAACGACGTTTTAGACCATTGTTTTGCCCGCCTCGACTTAGGCAACGTCGCACCAAATTCGATTCTAGCGACATGGTGTCGACTAATTAGCGACATCACAAACATTGGTGGGCCTAACAATTTCTGTCCACCAAGTAGCCGGTTAATAGTTGGAAATTATATAAAAACAAATTCCGCAACACAAATTTTCTAGTTGCAGACTTATTGCCACATTACCCTTTTTGTTACAGATACTTCTATTCAAACTTTGTGCGTATGTTAGGTTAAATATTAAGAATAGAATAACATTAAAATAACATATTTAACACGAAGATTATAAATTAAATATTAAATACCGAAATACGTAAATAATAATCTTGTTCCAACTATGATACATCAATATGGAAGAAGTTTAACATTAAAAATTACAGGGCTAGTACGATTGATCAGCTTGAAGTAGTGTGTGTCCCCTTTGCTAAGTCTCTCAGTAATCAGAAACTGCTCAAAACCCTTCGGCATCAGGGTCTTCAATATCTTGTTCCCCGAGTAATGCATGTGGTACTCCTTGTCATTGCACCTGACCATAGTAGGCAACTTCAACGGCGGTAAGAGCTCCACAATCTTTCTAGAGACGTGCTAAATTGTAAATAAAAAATCAGGTTCAGCTAATATGAAATTAAAGTATATAATTTTTTTAAAAAAATTAATTTGTGACATGGATTACTTACCAGGATGGGAACTTCCCTAAATTTCGTCTGCGTCAGGGTATGGATTAAATGAGGAATGTTTTTTCCCAATGTAGCTCGCGGACGTTCATCGTTTGAATCGCTACGGATATGATAATCAGAGAAATATGCATAAATTAAATTTGAATATAGGTAATACAAGCTATCTAGGAAATGCAATTTAAATATAAAAATTAAATTGCTCACCGCAATGGAGTGGCGGTGAGAACCAGCACTACTAGACATGATTCCTGAAATTTATATTTTAATGATTTATTACAATTCAATTAATGTAATATGTTAATCAACTAATATATACGGAGTATATATATATATATATATATTTATTTATGCAACATGTAAAAGAGAATTTACACAAGGTTCAGTTTAACCGAGTGGTTAACCGATAGGTATGGGACGTCATATTCTAGTTCATCTAAACAAATTATAAGTAAGCGATGTCGTACAAGGTTCGGTAAAACCAATTGGTTAACCGACATATGTGCGACGCCATATGCGAGATGAATAACTAAAAATATGAACATGCGACGTCGCACACTAATTGCTCTCACCGAAGTAGCAACGATAGATAGGTGATGTCACATTCATGAAACATAGAAACTCTAACAACAATAGCGAACGGGGAAACAGAGAGGACCTAAACAAAAAATAATTTAGCCACAACCTAACCAACATTCTTTGACACATCTTACATGGAGCAAATAACACATTCACACACCATGTTCATAACAATTTCAATCGTAAATTAAAAACAAGTAAAATAACCAAATGTTAGAACCATACCTTTGAGAGGATTGGCAGGAAGACTGTTGGAGTTCGAGTGAAAGTTTAATGTTTCAAGTTATGTATGAGGAAGACTCCATATATAGTCATTACGGTCTTTGTGCATTCCTCCACAAAAGGAATGTTGCATGCATGTCGATATGATCGATCCAATACCGATGGTATGGTGACATCGACTTGTCTAACTATGGGCCCAACTATTTCGGCCCACTAGCATATCAAATGGACCGTTGTCATAATGCATAACCAACGTCACATCTAAGTTGTATTTTGCAAAATATTACTGACATACTACCGATGTCGGTCATGGATATATTTGTCCCCAAAAATTCAGCCCACTAGTAGATCAACTAGGGTCATGGCTGACCAAAATGCACATAAATGAAGGTTAAAATGGTAAACAGTTAATTAGACATTAGTAATTGATATTGTGAAAGACAATGAACTTCATTAACGTCCGGTTTGAATGGAATCAATTTCAACACAACCAATGAACTTTTCTGTTTTCCCAATTAGGTCCCTCAAAGATGGTGGTGGAGGAAAAATGCAAAATTGGATATAGACAATAATCTAAATATCATTTCACAATCATATCGTTACGACTTATGCATCAAGGTAACGGGGGTATTCTTTCCTCGTTTTTATTAGTATTCCATTAATTACTTGACTGTGAGCATTGTTAATCTGGAAGATAAATTACACCTCACCAAAATCAGACGAAATTACACATTACAGGTTTTTTTATTAAATTTAAAAGATAAGAAAAATCCAACCATTAATTTCACAAAGTTCTAGTACAGAGCCTAGAGTTAATAATATAGTGTATGATTTCTAACTAGTATGCTAGGGCTAATCAGAAGAATTTTTGGAAATCTCTGTGGAATCATGCTATTATCATTCTATTATCATTGTAACTATTAGGGATCTTTAATTAACAAATTAAGGTCATGTGAACTAAGATTGGAATTCAATTTGGGCGTGCTATATTACTTTTCAATTTTTCTAAATACGTCCCTCCAACAAAGTGGAAGCAGTCGCAATGCAAAATCAGAAATACCCTTACCCTAATTCACCTAGTCACGAGAAGGATTTTCCAATATTGTCATGCTTTTGTCAATGGAACGGGACCACAATCTCCTAATACAGTGTAAGATGGAACTTTAAGAAAACTACGCTATGACCCCCAACTTCCTCGAATGCTCGCTACAGAGGCATGAACCGAAGAATATCCGTACTGTCCGAACGGAGAATATGTTGTCCAACAGAGGTGCAAACCGGGGTAATTTTCCATCATTTTCCTCAGCATTGTGTTCAATCCCTTACTATCAGCTTATGAGAATGATAATTTCCACCGAATAGAATCAAATGAAATTACATTTGCCATGTCTTTTATGAAATAAAAACCTAATGAAATTCCGTCCACAAAGTGAAAATGTGTCTCATCAAAACGAGCATGGCGGGTGATGTAGACTCTGCCTGTAGATGAATCAAGACACTGAAAACCTTTGTACTGGAATATGTAACCGATAAAAACACAAGGAATGCTGCAGGGAGATAACTTGTGATTGGCATATGGTCGCACAAATGGAAAAACCCGGCACCCGAATGGATGGAAATTTGAGTAAATCGAGTTGTGACCATTGAGAAGTTCATAAGGAGAAAAACCCTGAATAATAGGAGTAGGTAATCGGTTGATCATGTAAGCAGCTATTGCAAAAGCATTATCCCAATGGGAAATAGGCATATGCGAGTGAAACAACATGGTAAGGCTCATTTCAGCAACGTTTCTATGTTTGTGCTCCACACACCCATTCTGCTCCAGAGTTTACGAACAAGAAATCTGATGGTGAATGCCCTTAGTGGAAAAATGAGACGTAATCGAGTTTTCTTAAACTCAGTGCCCCCATCACTTAATTTTGGATGAAAATTGATTCTCTACCAAAGCCTCAAACTGTAAATAAGCATTAACAAAATCTGACTTTCAACGAAGTGGATAAAGCCAACTAAAAAGAGAACAATTATCCAAAAATAAGGCATAGTATGAAAAGCCATTCGACGATAAAACAGGGGAAGGACCCCACAAGTCACTAGCAACATTCGGTAGGATGGTCGGAATGACAAATCCCACAAAACATTGCTCATTGAGCCTCTATTCTCATCATGAGTTCCCTCAAGGTGAGATGCTCCATATTTTTTTTCAAAAATTCGGAATGATATTGCAAGAATTCTCGATAAAAATTCACCAAGAACTTAAGCAATACATACTTCAAACAAAAACAGGCAAACAGAAAATAAATAAAAACAAATAGCAAATACTCACACATAAAATGCCCAAACACTTAAAAATATATGCCTCTTCCCCGGCAGCGGTGCCAAAATTTAGGAGGTCATCGTCGTACCTCTCAAAGATACAATTTATAAACCCTAAATGCTTACTAAATACAGTTATGTAAATAGTGGCAAGTCAGGGTCGTCCACAAAGAAAAGGGATTTTCCTAAGGGTTCATGCATATAGGGATGGATATAAGCCTACATAAAGATAGATACATATATAAGAGCATGTAAAGAGGGGGGTTTCGGTTGGTTTTCTAAGTTATGAATTTAAAGACAATACAACTAGCAAAGTTAAGTAACTATGCTAATCATGCATCAAACTAAGAAAACAGCGTAAAAACTACAAATAACAAAGCCTTGGGGCAATTTATTTTCACTTCCAAACCACTTATGATCCTAGACCCATTCACTCATTCCTTCACATTAATTGCATATGGGGAATTTTATCACTTCCATTTGAAGATCAACATTCATTTCTTCGTAGTTAGTAATTTTCAAAGACGTTCAATGACCATTTGCAAACCTCATTGATAAGCACTTTAGACAAATAACGCCTAAAGATATTTCATCAATGGCATTATATACTAAGAACCATAAATTTTATAACAACTATTAGCATTAAGCCAAATGCCAAGACATTTAACCAAACAAAGCATTTATTAGACTAAACCTAGAACAAACAACATTCAAGATTCAATCTTTCATTGCAACCTTAGGATAAATATGAGAACAAACAACATTAACATACTCATCTAGCAAGATTAACATCATTTACCCACAAGAAGT
>JAULKM010006169.1:0-31409 GCA_032355605.1 Rubia tinctorum | reverse complement strand
TTGAACTTACTTTATTAGAGGCTATGGGTAGTTTATTGGGGTGATGGTAGTATGTTCACTAAATTCCATGATTGTGCCACCAAGGGGAGATTTTATCTTTCATTTTTTATATTGAATGCTCTCCTATTTCCTTCCCTTTACATATATTATATGATTGTGTATATGCATTGAGAACAATGAAAGCTTTAAGTGTAGGAAGGGGATTTGATAACACTTATTATTGTTGTTTTTATATAGAGAATAGCTCTTCTAAGAGAATTTTGTAAAAAAAATAATATTTAAAAATGAAATATATATATATATACACACACCTAGCTAAGTCGGAAATCCGAAAGGACAACTTAGGTAAAAATTGGAGAAAGCCCAGATAGGTCGAATGCCTAGGTAAAAATGAGACGCTGGGAGGTCATCGTCGTTCCTCTCAAAGATAGTATTTATAGGCCCTAATTGTGGCTAACTACCAGAAAGTAGATAGTAGCAAGTCGGGGTCGTCCACGAGGAAAAAGGGGTTTTAATGAGGGTTAATCGTAGTTAAAAAGCACACGAAGAAGTCACTCTAAGTGTGTGGTAACAAACTTGGGCGGTTTTGATTTTAGAAAACACTACGACTACTTTAAACAACTAAATTAACTAACAATTAGATAAAACAATATAACTATGATCACGCTAGGACTAAAGATGTACTTAAGATTATAACGAGTCTTGGGCGCAATTGGTTTACATTTCTTATTATCCTTTGATCATCAACTAATCATCCTATTTTTATGTATTAACCACATGTTGTGGACAACTTGTCAACAACTTTTGAGTCAAGACATTTCTCACCTCTCCTCGGTTATAGCTAGAGTGGGCGATCGGCGTCACACAATAACCCTTACCTTCCGGTCACTCTAGACGATCAGTGTCATAGACTTCCCCAAGAATAGAAATAAACATGGAGACCCAACAAAACTACCACAATGTGGATAACATTAGGGTCGTGCCGATGACCTTAAATATACAGAGCTTCTTGGGAGGCAACCCAAGCTTTTAAGTTAGACTAGTGTTTTTCCTTTCTTGAATTTTTTTTTTCAACCATGTCCTCAAACCCTTACCCAAAACAACAAAAATACCACCAAAATCTACCACCAAAAACAACCACCACCAAAACCACCATCTAGGAGTACTACTAGTTGTTGCTTTTCGTGGGTGTTGATTGAGACTTTCATATTTGTGGATTTGTAGTGGATGGGTTGAAGTTACATATTGGGCGGAGTTCAAGAACATGGAGGAGAAACATTCATTGAGGAGTGAGCATTGCTACCGTCGGGAAGGACCTTTAAGGTCCTAGTTGTGAGTATTTTTTTTCTTTCCCCCTTATTTCTTTATCTTGTTCTTTCATTCACATTGAGGACAATGTTTGTTTCAAGTGTGGGGGAGGAAAATATCTCATTGTATTGTAGTGTAGTGTGCATATGCTCTACTTTTATTTATTTTGTTAAAAAAAATCCCGCTAAGTTGAAAACCCGAAAGGGCAACTGAGGCAAAAGTGAGAGGCCCGGATAGGTTAAAAATTTGATAGGTAAATCTGTGCAAAAATGAGAGGCCAAATTGTGTGGAAAAGGTGAGGGTGAGCGGTGAAAAACAAAAAAAAATGTGAAGCTAGGAAGAAACCCGAGAAGGCTCCTAGGAAAAATGAGAGAAATTTTAAAAAAATTGCTTCTCCTGATTTGTCTATTGGGTAGCTTTTTGGGTAAAGTAAGTTAGCTTGAAATTATATGTATACCTCATTCTTATTATGGTCTGTTTGTTGTTTAGATTATCTTAGGCTTTGGGATTTGAGAGCGTGAGAGGTTCTTATATCTTGGGGGTTTGGGTAGTCTAGGAATAAGATGTTGGGTATTTTGGCAAAACCTTTGCATTTTAATTTACGCTTAGCTCTTTACTCGTTCTTTTTTACTCGAGGAAGAGTAAAGGTTTAAGTGTGGGGGATTTGATGTGACGTCAAATGCATAACATAACTTTTGTTAGAATATTTCAATATTTAGGTAGGTTTACATCATAAGGGGTTTATATAACCGTTTTCTATTTTCGTATCTAAATCCTTCATTTTGTAACCTAGGTTGAGTCTAATGGATTTTCGGTCCTTACGAGCATCTAGATCCCTTTTTGTGAGCTTAATTTGTAGATTGCTCGTAAGCACTTTGGAGTATTTTATAGAAGGCCATTCGCAAAGATGGTGGAAGATTGAAGGCTACGAGTCAAAACGTGGTAGAAGATAAAAGGGTCGGAGAAGGAAGACAAAAAAGCAGATGAATTGTGATCCGGGAGTTTTAACCAAGTTCCAGGAAAATTCCAATAAGAACCAACCTCTAAGAATAGGAACATTGGATTCGTCTTCTCGAGCACTATAAAATTGATCACAAGAACTCTCAAAACGGATAAACGATTCACCCGTAGCGACCGACGCGAAGACCGGCCGGCCGGGTGAAGAAACCAAGCGCGGCTCGGGTGCTCAACCCCGCGCTCGCATGCCTAAAACTCTAGGGAAAACCAGCCCCAAGATGAAAACCGCGCTCCTATCTCCCGGGCGCCAACTTCCGCGCCACAGCGCTCGGTCTCTCTCGTGCCAGCATCCAGCGTCCGTGCCCGGCTGCTTCGTCCTCCGCGCTCCTGGTGCGATCATCCTGCGCCTAAAGTACTTTTTTACTAGTCTTCTCACAAAAACTTGTACTATAAATACCCCTTATCTTATCTTCATTCAACTCTTTTCCTCTTTGCCGAAAATCACTCTCCAAGAACCCTAGTTCTTCATATTTCTTCTTCTTTTCTTTCTTTGTTTAGGTATGGATTTGTCTATGAATGTTAATTTGATTTGTGCTAGGTAAACTTATTACTTAGGAGAAATTGTTTGAAGCTTCCAAACCCATGTAGTAAGACTCTATTTTCACCCTTTGATGAACATTTGATGTGAAGTATTTATTGTACGATTAATGTTGTGGTTTACTTCATTTATGTTATGAGTTGTTTGAGAATATGAAATGTTTGTATGATTAAGTGTTAGGAGGTTAGAGATGTGCACAATTTCTTAGATCTTTGACATGAAAATCCAAGAACATGGAATTAGAACTTCTTGTTGGGTAAATGGTGTTAATATTGCTAGATGAGTATGTTAATGTGGTTCTTATTATATTTGTCCTAATGTAGCAATGAAAGGTTAAACCTTGAATGTTGATTTTTCTAGGTTTAGTTTAAATGAATGCTTTGTTTGGTTAAATGGTTAGGCATTTGGTAGAATGCTTGTAGTTGTTATCAAATCTATGGGTTTTCATGTATAATTCCATTGATAAAATACCTTTAGGCGTTGTTTGTCTAAAGTGCTTATCAATGAGGTTTGAAAATGGCTGTTGAGCGTCTTTGTGAATTACTATTAAGAAGAAATGAATGTTGATCTTCAAAATTGAAGTGATAGCATTCCCCATAGGTAATGAACGTGTTAGGATGAGTGAATGGTTCTATGATCTATCAGAGATTTGGAAGTGGGAATCAATTGCCCTCAAGGCTTTGTCATTTGTAGTTTTTACATCATTTTCTTAGTTTGATACATGATTAGCATAGTTACTTGACTTTTCTAGTTGTCTTGTCTTTAAATTCTTAACATAGAAAACCAACCGAAAACCCCCTCTTTACTTGCTTTTATATATCTATATCTAAGCTTATATCCACCCTTATATGTATGAACACTTATGAAAATCCCCCTCATTCGTGGACGACCCCAATTTGCCACTATCTACTTAATTGTATACCGTAAGCATTTAGGGCTTATAAATTGTAACTTTGAGAGGTACGGCGATGACCTCCCACTAGTATTCAACCAAAAATATATGGATTACATGTGACCATATGTTAGGATTTATAAATTCATAAATTTTATAATTTATAAACTTATAAATCATGGCTTCTTTCTTCTGGGCTCCTTGGTATTTTCGAGTAGAGACATTAGTATGATTTTGGTTGTTCACATCTTCAAATTGGGTTTATGTGAAGATTACACAACCTCACTAAAAAAACCCAGTCAGAAAAAGAGTATTTTTTATTCTTTGCCAAATTGGAGCTTTTGAATGAGGCTTTTGTTAGGCCGGGTTATATATGAAAATTGGCTTTTTTACCTCTTTGTCTGACCTAGTTCCGAGTCCGGAACTACTTTCCCAACCTCTAATATTCTTAAGCCCAGAGACATGAAATTTTTATTCCAAACTCGGAACAACTATCCTCACCCGCCCCCTCTCGGCGTCACTATTAAACACAATCCTTTTTCACGGGAAAATGCACTCACTAAACTTAGAGTGGACTGCGAAAGATACAATTTGTAATGTTGGTTCCGTTCCTACTTTGACAGCCCCCTCTCAGAGATGTTAGGAATCTAAAATTTAACTAAATACAACCGCGATCTGGTCAATACTCCAAGCACGTGTTAGGAATAACTAGTATTGCTAAAACAGGATTGAGGGGGAAGGGTTACTGACAACTACTAGCATGCAAATCACAAGATAATAAACTATATATACTAGCACTCGGGGAGTATTTGATTAACATGATTGGTGTTGTCTCGATCCTCAATTCCATCACATACAAGATATACAAGCCGATTCTAGTGTTTATGACAAGTGGTGTGGTTGATGGTCAACACTTCTCCTTACCTGTCATGTAGGGTGCACATGCAATTTCCATTGGCACCACCTCCGTAATTAGGGGAGTGCAACAACGGCCATGCTTGCTGTGCAGATCTAAATCTCCCCTGTGCTATTACGTCCCAGACACTGCACCACGAATGCTTCTCCCTAGGCCTAAAAAGGCAAAGGGGGTGAAGCACCTTATCGATGACTCTAGGGCTGGAAAACGCTAACCCTATTTTTCTACAAATGCTATCTCTATTCCGTAACCCTTCAGGCCACTTTACCGAATAAGACTAGTGTATGGTCGATCATAATGTTTACTCAACAACCCACATGCACACACCCATACGGTTCCAGACTATCATTACCCCAAGCACATCTAGTTTTCCTTCCCCGGTGGACATCAATAATTGCTCCAACATGAAAATAGACTACAGCGTGTTCCAGTCTTAGTGTGAAAATCATAAAATTAATAAGAACATGAAGAACAAGTCGACATAGTAATCATAAACACATAGAAATAGGTAGATCTAAGAAATCTCACAAAACAAACACCAAATCATGAATAAAAATACAAACCCCAAGTTAATTAACTACTCCCTAAACATTGAACACAAATATTTCATTGGATTTAATGACTTTAGGTAAAATAAAAATAAAGAGAAGAAGAGAAAATATTTTAGAGAGAAAGAAAAGCTCCTTTATCTCTCTACCATACTCTTAAAAGTTTAAAAATGAGTCTCTACTTAAACCTAGTAGACACAGTTTGGTATATATAGTAGTAGAGAACTGGGCCTTGAAAAAAGTCCAAAATAGGCTAAAAAACATTAGCAGCTGCAATTAACACGACCAGTGGAAAATGGCACGGGCGGGGACAACCAATTGGCCTCGTGCTGACACAGGTCGCATGCCATGGCATGGCCCGTGTAGCCTCATGCTGGTGCAGCCTGTACGGTTTAGAACAGGTCGTGTTGGCTCATGTTGGCACGTGCTGTCGGCAGGTGCTTTGTTTTGAATTTATGATTGTGCGCTCCGTGCTGTTTGGCGTGGCTCGTCAGCTGGAAGTATTTTTTTGATTAGTTGAATAGTGCTGGCTGCATTTTTATCTGCACCCCGTGGAATGGTCTTTATATTTTGGAGTTGAAACGATGCAGACTGTGTGAAATGGTGTGGTCCGCATCCATATATAGCCTTTGGAGAAATTTTGAAGACACAGGTCATCCGGTGCCAAACGTTCGGTGCCAAGGGGGTGTGGCACCACCCATGTTGGTTGGCACAAGCTGTGCTAGGTGTTTCTTATATTAGGTGGCTGGCTCGGCTGGTCAATTGGTTTGGCCGGTTGGCGACGCCTTTCGTTTTTGACCCTGTTAAACTTTAATTCCACTTTTTTTTTGGCTCAATTCCATCTACCACCATGCAATTTGGTCTGTGGCCTTCTGCCTACTACCATCCTCACGAATGGCTTTCAAAATCTTCTATCATTTTTGCAAATGACCTTCAAGTAGCGGATGACTTTCTAAAAAATGATGTTGAAATACTCACGAGCAACCTACTAGTAAGCTCAAAAAGGAAAGTCTAGGTGCTCGTGAATACAAAGTTTCCATTAGATTCAGCTAAGTCTACAAAACTCAAGATTTAGATAAGAAAACCAATAATGGTCATCTAAATTCTTTGTCGTGTAAACCTAACTAAAACTAGAAATTAACCAAAGAAAACATATTTAAAAATGTGTCAAATACATTGATTAATGCATGCATAAAGGTACACATCAAGTCCCGAATCAGGACCCACTAGAATTTTTAGGGTAACCGATGTCGGTTGCAAGTCGGTTAAGGTTTCATTCTAGGCAAGGTTATTGCGAACTATACCCATTTCACATTTCCAAAACACTTCCTCTAGACCCAACTCCTAAGATTCTATCCATGCACACCATTACAAAAATTCAAGTGCTCAATCAAATTGCTCCTCTCAAACATCAAAAAGTATTAGTGGATGGAGCATCTCCGGGTACAAATTAATTGAGGTAGTATTCGATCCATTCCATGGCATTTTGAAATTTTATTAGTGATTTTGTATATGTTATTTTTGACATGGTACAAATATTGAATATATTCATGAAGTATGATGATTGTGCTACATGTTAAATAGTGTATAGGGTTTGTGTTTTCAAAATAAAGCCATGTTTGTAAGTAGTGCAAAAAAAAAAGTGTTAGATTAGGGCTAATTGTGGGAAATAATTATATTTTTGTAAGAACACACTTTGAATGTATGACGTTCATCTCAGTAAATCAACCCTTGAGATATGTTACTGAACAACTCCCGACGTCGCATATGTTTGGGAAATGCTTGAAATACTATGAATGTCTGACGCTAGTCTCTACGTTGGCCGGTGTGACATCAATCTCCCATGTATGCTACATCACACTAAATCAAATGAGTCACATTTTTCTAGTTGAGATTAATGCCATCTACGAATGACTATATCATATGTATTTCATTTAGGGAATGCAAACTTCTAACATAAATTGGTTTCTTGTTGACTCGTTGTAATAGGATATATAAAAAGAGTTATCGATGGACTTTCAGCATGTAGATGGATGAACTTGTCATTTCACTAGTGGCCCTGGCAATGTTAATGTCGTACAACGTAGACAATGGAGGTTCAATACAAATAATATTTCAATTTCATAGCAACCTTATGTATTATAATAGTTTGTAACTAATGTGGTAATCCAACCAAGTTAGGCGCCCTCTGTTCACCGTGGAATATCTCTTCTTGAAAAATAGATCCCGAAAGTAATTCTGAGGAAAACACTCTAACGATCAAGTCAGCCTTTTCCTCGGAGAACTAGAATTTCTCAGTTTAATCTCACTTACCCGAGCCAATGTTGCTCTTCCTGTATTTATAGCCTATCATAGTCGTGGCTCCACATTATTAGGACTTGAGATCGTGGATAGCATCACAGTCACTATATTTTTGGTTTGTGTCTAAGTTCTTATCTTCATTTTGTCTTCCTCGGTTTACAATTGGATCCATGATCACAACATTCCACCTTTATCAGTTCGTGGTTGACTTGAACCTTGGATTGAATGCCTTTGTCTATTCATAAAGTGAGATTGGGCTCGGCCTGGAAGTTAGCAGCCCTTAGGCACTGAGCTAGGTGTACACCATAACCCCCACACCCACGAGGTCAATAAAACACGAAGCTATGACTGTAGGTTAAAGCTATACAAGAACTGTTATTATGTTCATTTCTTGAACCGTAATAACAAGTTCGTTATCACAGCGACTTGAACTACTCTTGTGAAGTGTTGTGTGCTTCCTGATTGTGTTTTTTAACCCATTGAGTTATCCATCCTTTAAAATTTGAATTTAAAATTTGAAACTATAAGAATTGTGGTGGACTTCTAGCTGTTACAATTCTGGAGCCGTGATTTTCTCTTTCTTATTCGCTATCTAAATTTTGGGATTTCCTCTTCTGCCGTTACGTTTTCTTCCATTTATAATTTCTTCAATTTTTGTGGTTTAACTGTGTCACTATTTAGTGTATTTTCTCCACTCATACACCGCCACCTTCTTGAATTCCTAAAAAGGTAATTCACCTTTTGTCAGGCCGTCATTATTACTTTATGTTTCCTTTTGGCATTTTCTTTTCTTTAATTTAATTCCGCATCCTTTTCAAATTCTTCATCTTCTGGTCTTCTTCTTTATTGCTCCAATCTTCCATCGCACTCCATTAATCTCGTAAGTTCTTCTGTTCTCAATCTATTTTGTTTTGTTTCTAAAACGATTTTTGCAGTTGTGAACTTGCAGGGTATATCTCTTATGTAGTAATTTGGTCTTTCAATCTTTAGGTACAGGTTATCCGTTTATTTTTCCAGCGTATTATATCTGTTCTTTCTTTCTGATATCTTCAGAATTTTCATTTTTGAACTCTGTGATTGTAATTGTTATAACTTTCGTTTATATCTTAGGACTTCTCAATGTCTCAATGTCTACCTCTAATATTGCCAAATCTTCCGTAAAAGATGTTCCTGTTGACAATGTCAATTTTGAGGAGGATTCTGACCAACCCAAAGGTTCTCTACCATTAGTAGAATTTTTTCCAATTACTACTTGGAAAATATTAAGGATAATTTTCCTTTTTTTTCTTTTTATGAGCTCAGGGCTCCCGAGCCTTCTGAAAGTGTCTGCACCCCTCCTTCCGACTTTATCTCTTGCTACTTAGATTATCTTAAGTTATGACTTGTTTTTACCTTTCCCCAACACATTTTAGACTTACTCTCACATTATCAGGTGGCATTATCTCAGTTTCACCCTAAGGCTGTTTCAATTATTGTTGTCTTCTATTATGTGCGCGAAGCGGCCAAGTTTTTTTTTCACTTGACTTATTCTGTAGGATTTATCAGTTTCACAAGGTGAAAAACTCATCTAATGAATTCATCCTTTACCCAGTCATTCCAACTGTCGATTTCGTCAGTGGATTTCTTAATAACTGTGGTGTATGGTGTAAAAGGTTTTTTCTTTCTAAAACTTGGTAATGGGAGCAAACTAGCTTTTCCAGTTTGAAACTATAATGTTCCTAAATCAAAACTTCCTAAAGCCGAGATTCATCTTAATGCTAAGTCCGAGGTTGTATTAACACTCAGTGACCTTTCGATGTATCATTTCCATGCTTATACTGTGAGCAAAGGTGTTTTCTTGTCGTTATTTTGTCGCTTTCCCTTGTCCTATTTATTTTTCTCTTACTAGTCTTACTGTTCTTTTATCCGTCTGACTTGCTCTATATACTAAATTTGGATTTAACCAAGCACTCCATTGAGAAAAATTTCATCTCTGGTGATGAAAATGAGGGCACAAAAACTATGGCTATTGAAACAAATGACAACACTGCAGCTGTTGTCTCCCAAGAGAATGCTATCAAAGCCAACTCGCTAGTAATAACTTCTGAGGTTATGACTAAGGAAGATGGGGAGGTAGCTGCTCGTAATACCAATGAGATCTCATACAAAAGAAGGAAGACGGATTGAACAGATGAATCCTCGAACGCTTAGGAGCTTCTCAAGAAAAAGGGCGTATTAGCCATTCTCATCCCAAAATTCTATCACGAAGCCATGACTTGATGGTAGAAGGAACTATTCCTGCTACCTTATCGAAACTGTCTCTCCATGAGACAATTTTTATGGTATGTTCCTTAGGGATTATATTGTGATTTAATTTGGTGTTTCTCTATTTTGATATCTAATTGTTATATTTGTTTGCATGTTTTTGAAAATAAGGTTGGTGAGAGTCTTCAGCTCGTCAGCGAACGAGTTGTCGAGTTTACTAAGGGAGACGACTCGCTTAAAGAAAAATAGCAGGCCACCGAAGCAAAGGTCATTGCTCTAAATCTCTCTCTCAAAGCTGCTGAAAAGCGTGTATGCTTTGCCAAAGAGTGTGCCTTGGCCGCTGAGAAGGAAACTGATAGAATGCGTTCCGAGTTGGAGAAGAAACAGACTAATGGTCCTGCTTCACCTGGGTACCCTAAGGTTTTGTTGACCGGCTTGTGAAGATGAAGTATTTCTATAACTTATTTGAAGAAATTTCTACCTCTGCTGGCAATATTGGGTATTGTGATGCTCTGGCCGAACTACTGGAATTTAACCCTAATGTGAAGGTTCAAAACCTGCTTAAACTAGCTAAGTCTAAGAAACTATTGGAGCAACAAAAGGCTATAATTAACAAAGGGTTCATTAGAACATTTCTCATGGTGGTAATCCTTACGCCTTGCTATCCCACCACGTCAGTCTTCCTTGTTTGCCTTCTGTGGCTGAGCAGAAGGAATGTGCACTTGATTATTTTGAGTATCTTTCCATCGGTTCTTGCGCTTCTGAAACTCTGGTATCCGAGCCTCCTTCTAATCCTAATTTCAATGTGAACAGTGAGACTAATCCGAACATCGAAGGCTCTGCTCAACATGCGAGCAAGGAGGATTTTTCTGTTGTTGTTCAACCTTCGTCTGCCTCCCTTTCTAATGTTAGTTAATCCTAGTGCTGTGAATTATGAGGCTTTACTTTTAATTGATAAAAATATTGTTAAGTATGTCTGTACTGTTTGTACTATTATAGATATTAATATTTGACCGCCTTTCTATTTTTTCAACTTCTGATCATATTTATTTATGTACAGGGCTTTGATATTTTGGTTGATCATAAGTTTTTGAAAAGTCTTGACTATTTGGGATCTAATGTTTGTTTTCTCATTGCCCTGGGGTTTTCTCTCATTATTCACCTTTCCCTATTAGGCTTATCGAAGCTACACATTCTTTATCTAAGGAATGTGTTGAGCTTGTTTCTATTAATCACTTCTCTAATTTGGAATCTATTATAGATTGGGTGGAAAATTCCTACTTCCTTATTATATACTTTTCCTACTTAGGCATGTCCTTGTAGTCAATTTTTACCTGAGGGTTATAATATTGAGTCGCTGGACAAAGATATAGCTCATAGTTTAGTCTATCTTGAATCTGTAGGCATGTACATGCGTTCGCTTAATCTTCCCATCCATGTTTATGAATGGGCAGTTTGTCTGGGTATTCACATAAAGTATATGTTACTTAGTATCAATGGCCTTGAAGTTGGGTGGAAGAAGACATTAAATGATACTCAAGATTTTGTCCGCGAATTGAAAGAGTTTTGTGTTGAGCAGAACAACCTTATTCAGCGCCAACAACTGAGCATGGTTAGAATGCTTAACCAGTAAGAGGAGGCTAAAAATTTTGCTGCAAGCAAGGCTAACGTGGCTCATCAAACGACCCTGATCATTGATAAGCAGTATTCTCGCATTGACGATTTATTGGAGCTATTGAAGAAAATACAGAATGAGTGTGATCATTTTTCTTCTTCTTTAGCTAGGTGGCAAAGTATATTTGATGAACAACTAGCCATAAACAGTTTCATAGTGAGAATAATGAGCTTCATGCTGAGTGTAACCGTCTTGACTCATGTGTGCATCAGCTTGAGCAAGCTTGTGTTAATTACAAGAATAAGCTTCGGGCCATTCCATCATCATCTCATGGTTCTACTGGTCGTGGAGACCTAATGATGAGTATCGATGGGAAGAGGATTAATTTATCTAAATCTATTAGGTCTCATATTTTCCAACTACAAGACGAAGTGCAAAATTTGATGGCTACAAAGAAGAGTTATCATGATACTATTGATGTTATGAGCATGCAACTTGACAGCGAGGAATTTGGCCATATAATTGATTTTAATGCGTAATCTGCTAAGTATCTTGGTCATATGGAATGAAGAAGTCTAATGCGGAATCCTGCCTACTTATACGTGAAATGGCGTTATGAAAATATCCTAGATGATGAGCACGAGGTTGAGCAATCCCGTCGAGAGGTTGAGCAATCCCATCGTGAAGCTAAGCAAGCTCGTCATCGTGGCGGTTCTTTGTCCTCTGGATCATCTTGCACATCAAGGCGCCAATAGCTTTCTTTTTCTTCTTCTATTCGATGTACCAGTTTATTTTTCAGAATGATCAAAGTAGTACTTCCATTTTATATTGACTCGTATTTTGTAATTTAATTTATTTGCTATCTACCATCACTAAGTGTTGTGCATTTTGAATTTCCTTTTATTCGTTTGTTTATGAATCTAAGAAATGTATTGATTTTGTGCTTAAGTTTTTGTTCCTATTGTTGATATAGCTAGCATTTTAACCTTTTTTACCAGATCTATACGTTGCAAAATCAAGGGTTTGTATCATGCAAACTTGCAAGATCCATTGCTTGCTTTTGTCGCCTTTGTAGGCATATCTGTCTTTTTGTAAGATCTCTGGCTTGCTTAGTTAAGTTTAAGAAGTTGTAATATCTATAGCTTGCAAACTTAATAACTTGTATTGTGCGAACTCTAAGATCTATTACTTGCTTGTGTTGCCTTTGTGGGCATATCTGCCTTTTTGCAAAATGTATAGCTTGTGGAAGTAATATTGCGACGTTGTAAGATCTAGAGCTTTCAAAATCGAAACGTTGTAAGTCATTTCTTAGCAATTAGTCGGACTCAATTGTTTTCGATGTGTCATAGTTGTCTTTTATTCAGAAAATGTAAGTAAAGGACATGAAAAGTGTGTTGCCCCCAAAGACGTTTTTTGATATTTATATACGGCCACGACAATATCTCTTTCAGAAAAAAAACAAGGATGCTAACCTAACCAATGATCAATTCATGGATTTTATACAATTGGATTTTTCCTATCCCCCACCTTAGATCTACCCATAAAACCTTTTGAGGTTGATCACATGCCAAGTGTTGGGGATGCTGCTTCCATCCATTCTTTCTAACTCATAACAGTTGGATTGGTGTGCTTTCGCTATCTTGTACGGGCCTTCCCACTTTGGGCTCAACTTTATTTTTTCTTCCGCTAGGTTCACTTTATTTTTTCGCAATAAAAAATCACCAACTCAAAATCGTGTCTCCTTAACTTTTTGATTTTATGCTCTAGCCATCTTCTCTTTGTACTTCGCCTTTGTGATCGTTTCCCGTTACCTTCTTTCTTCGAGTTTGTCCAAATCCAACCTCATTCTTTCAGGATTTTCATCTTCCTTGTATTCTTCTACTCGAAGGTTTGAATTCCCGATCTCTACTGGTATTACTGTTTCATTGCCATAGACCAGAATTTATGGTATTTCTCCATTGGTTGTCGAACAGTTATTCCGTACAACCACACGGTATTGGGTATTTCGTCCACCCAAGCAGTTAGCTTTCCTTCCAATCTTTTTTGGATACCCTGAACTATGGTTCTGTTGTTACCTCCACCTGGCCATTTGGTTCGGGGTGGGCTACCGATATGAAATTTTGTGCAATCCCTAACTTTGAGCACCATTCAGGAAATGCCCCCTTGTGAATTGTGTGCCATTGTCTGTGACAATATTTTGTGGCTCCCCAAAGCGAGAAACTATGTTCTGCCAAACAAACTTCCTTGTTACCTCTGTTATGATTCTTCCCAATGGCTTTGCTTTGACCCATTTCGTGAAGTAATCAATTGCCACAATTAGGAATATTGTATTGCCAGCACCCTTTGGGAAAGGTTTAACATATACTCATGTTAAAGCAGCCCGATTTATGTGATATTAGGGCATTAATCTGGAAACTTCTAAACTTAAGCATGAAGTTGTGTGCATAGTTGAACATAGTTGGCCAATATTATCCTTCCTGAATTATCTTCTTCGCAATTGTTCGAGACCCTTGATGCGTTCCGCATAATCATTTGTGCACTTCTTTCAAGATCTCACATGTTTGTGATGGTCCTACACACTTTATCGGTGGAGATATGAAACCTTTTTTATAGGATTCCCCCTTCATAAATGTAGTTGTGAGATCGTAGTTTTAACTTTCTAGCTTGTGTCTTGTCTGTTGGTAACTTTCCCATTGCAAAATAATCTATCAACTCTGTCATCTAGTTTATTTTTTTCGCCTGAACCGTTGACACAATTTTCATTACTGTACTTCTGACTGGAATGACCTCCACTTTCACATCTTTGTGTCCAACAATTGAATCAAATCCAGTTGTTGCTAGCTTGCTCAGGGCGTATGCTTTCGTGTTTTCACTTGGAAAATGTTGGATGCCGAAGTATTCAAGTTGAGCAATGAGCTGACAAACCCTCCTTAAATACTTTACTTGCTGCTCTTCCCGCACTTTGTAGTCTCCTCTCACTTGCTGGACTACTATCTATGATCACTAAAGCCCCGAATGCTTTTGATCTTCATCCTGATTGTAAGGTCTAAGACACATATTAATGCCTCATATTCCAATTCATTGTTGGTGAGTGGAAAATAGAAATGAAGTGAATATATGTGCTCCCCCTTCTGGGTTGATTAATAGCAGTCTTGCACCGCGACCTTCTTTGCTAGATGTTCCATCAACGAACAATTTCCATACGATGTCCACCCACATGGATTTCCCTTTGTTGATTTTAAGATTTTTCTGTTCATTTGCGTCTTGTGCATCTTCTCTTGTCATCTCTACGATGAAATTTGCTAGGGCTTGTGCCTTAATTGCAGTTCGTGGTTGGAATTGGATCTCATATTTCCCCAATTCAAGAGCCCACTTGGTCATTCTACTAGAAGCTTCAGGATTTCTTAGGATATTCTTGATCGGGTAATCAATAGACAACAATCCCATGACTGTGGAAATAGGTTCGTAACCTTCTTGTTGAGTATACCAAAGCTAGATCTAGTTTTTCAATTGGCATGTATGTCATCTCTGCACTTTGTAGTATTCTGCTGATGTAGTACACTGGTAGTTGTCTTTGGCCTTCTCAACGCACCAAAACTGAGCTTATTGCATTTTTTGAAATCGCCAAGTACAAATTTAGGGTTTCTAGAAAGATTGGTGATTTCAATGTTGGCAATGCCTGAAGCTGCTCCTTCAAGGATTCATATGATTTTTGACTTTCCTTATTCCAGTTAAAATTCTTTACCTTCTTAAGGACCTCAAAGAGTGGGAAATGTTTCTCAGTTGCCTTTAAAACAAATCTACTAAGTGCTGCCAACGATCCCATTAATATTCGCTCTTCCTTATTTGTTTGTGGTTGAAGAAGGTCAATTATAGCTTTTATTTTCTCTGGATTGTCCTTGATCCCCCTGTAGGATACCTTGTATCCTAAGAAATTCCCTGTGCCTACTCCAATTATGCATTTCCCGGGACTAAGCTTCATGCCAAGCTCACTTAGTGTATCCAATGTTTCTTTCAAGTCTTCTGCGAAGTTTCCTATCTTTCTGCTTTGACAACCATGTCGTCAACATATGCCTCCACATTTCATCTTATTTGATTGCAAAATGCATTGTCAATCACTCTCTGATGTGTTGCTCCTGCATTTTCAGGGAAACCAACATTTTCTCTGTATCGTTATGAATGTCATCTTCTTTGCATCTTCTAGATTCATCAGTATTTGGTGGTATCCTTTAAACGCATCCAAAAAGTCTAGGACTTTATGACTAACTGATCCATCTTAGGCAAAAGATAATAATCCCCTGGGCATGCCTTATTTAGATCAGTGAAGTCTATACATATTCTCCACCTCGCGTCTACCTTTTTTTTGGCATCACTAAGTTCGTTAACCATTTCGGACAGGTTACCTTCTTTAGAATACCAGCATGAAGCAATGTTGTTAATTCCTCTTTAATTGTAATATGCCTGTCACTAGCAAAGTTTCATTTCTTTTGCTTGACTGGTTTGATCGAATCCCTGATATTCAAAGAATGGGTAGCAATTCCTGAGTCAACTCCTCCCATGTTTTGTACACTCCATGCTAATGTATCTTTATGACTTCGTGGGATTTTTATGACCTTTGCTTTCTCCAGATTTGGAAGATGTTTTCCTATTTTGACGAACTTAGAGTTGTTTTTGCCATCCAAAGTGACAACTTTAGTTTCTTCTCACAGATCTATGGCTGACTCTGATTGCCTGAGTAAGCCGTTGTCTAAGGCAGCACTAACCATCTTTGTTTGCTCCACATTTTTCCCCGCTTTCATTGCAGTGACCATGCACTGCCTCGCTGTTTGTTGGTTTCCTCTTATTGTTGCAATTCCAACTGGAGTCGGGATCTTCATTACTAAGTGGCATGGGGACCATATCTCCTTTGTTGTGTTTATCCAAGGCCTTCCTATGATGGCATTAAATGGAATCGGTACGTCTATGATCACGAAATCGCACATGATGGTACAATTTCAATCACTTTCACCAATGGTAAAAAGCAGCTGTATGTTACCTAAAGGTTCCTCTGATCGTCGTGTAAATCCTAAAAGTGAAGATGTGGACTTCTTTTGATCAGTCTACTTCAACCCTAGGCTATCGAAGAAAAAAAAGGATCTCGACTGCACTCCCATCATCCACAAATACTCTATAAGCTGTTGAATTTCCAATCTTAGGGACAATAACCATTGGGTCATTATGAGGTAAATCATTGGGAACTGCATCCTCTTCACTAAACGTGATTGTCTCGTGGAAAAAAAGCCTCTTGTCAGCAGACTCTTGTGGTGGTGTAGCCTTAGCTTTCTAGGAATTATTGGATAGCAACTCAGTTGATCCATGTATAGACATAATTACTCTTTCTGGAGCCTCGGTCACCATGTCTTCGACATAATCCCCCGATGCTGTTATCTTTTTATTTTTGCTCTATGTGTTCACTACGCCCTGGTGTTTTTCCATAGAGCTCCGTGCTTTGTTGGCTTCGTTGTACCGACTTCCCTCATCCTCTTTCTTGTACTGGCTTAGATAGTTATTCATCAGATTCTCCTCTATATGCTTCTCAGATCTCTACAATAATCGATGTCATGGCCATGGTCTTTGTGAAAGACACAGTAGTGTTCTCTAGATCTCTTGTCAGGAGGTGCTATCATTGGTGACGGTTCAGGAAATAACTCTCTGTTTGATTGCCTTATTTCTTTTCTCGACTTTATCAGAGGTGTTTCTTGGAATGATGCGACCTGCATCCCTGATTATCTTCCCTTGAAAGGGATGTTTCCTTTCCCTTTCCTTACAAATCCCTTATGTTGATCTTCCATTATCCTTTTCTTGCCTCGTTCCCGCTTTATCTTGCGGTTATTAGCTTCTTCCGTTTGCACATATTGCTCTATTATTTTTGCAAGTCTCTTGGGTTTCGGGCATGTTCTTCGTGGGTTTATTATAGAATTCTCCTGATCTCATGCCTCCTGTGAATGAGCCCAAAGAGGACTGGAATGACAGATTTCTAACATGCAAACTTTCATTGATGAACCTATTATGATATTTTGCGAGACATTCATCACTTCGCTGATCTATATTGTTTAGGTCAGCGATTGCTTTGGTGAACTTCTGCTTCAGGTAGAAGCGGCCCAAAAACAAATTTGATAATTTTTCCCAAGACTTAATGCTTTTATTTGGAAAGTCTTTGTACAACGTGATCGCTGTTCCCGATAAGAAAATGGGGAAAACTTTGAATACCAATTTAATTTTCGCATTTCGAAATCTCATGTTGTTGCAATATGAATGCATGAATTCTTTTAGGTCTGTGGTCCCATTATAAATTTTAACATGCAAAGGAAGTTTGAAGTCCTTTGGCATCTTGAAATTTTGAATATGTGGTGCCAACAAGGATTTATCTGCATCATCATCTTCCACTACATCCCTTAACTCATCCTCGTACTTAAGGCTCTATGCCCTTGAATAGGTCTTTTAATTATCCTCGGAGATTTTGCACGGGCTTTCTCCGTTCGCTTCTAAGAACACTGCAAACGCTCTTCTCTCTTTTATTGGTTTGTATTAGAAGATTCCGCTTCCTTCTCATCATCCTTCACATCTTCCTTACGATTTTCCCTTTCTCTACTAGGGACATATGCTTGATCTTGGCTGTAATGCATGCTTTTGTTGCGTCCAGCTATTTGTTCTTGTGTCTGATGGTTGTGGCTTTTCTTCTTTCTAGTGAACACCATTGTTTACTTGAAAGATTTTGAAATGGATTTTTTTTGTCCCCAGAGTTGGCGCCAAATGATATGGTAATCCAACCACGTAAGACACCCGTTGTTCATCGTCAAATATCTCTTCCTCCAAAATAGATCCCGAAAATAATTCCGGGGAAAACACTTTGACTCTCAAGTCACCCTTTTCCTCAGAGAACTCGAATTTCTCAGTTTAGTCTCACTTATCTGAGCCGGTATTTCTCTTCTTGTATTTATAGCTTATCAAAGTCGTGGCTCCGCATTATTAGGACTTGCGTTCGTGGATCACATCATGGTCACTATATTTTAGGTTCGTGTCTAAGTGCTTGTCTTCATTTCGTCTTTCTCGGTTTATGGTTGGATCCATAATTACAAAATTCCGCCTTTATCCGTTCGTGGTTGGCTTGAACCTTGGGTTTAATGGCTTTGTCTATTCGTAAAGTGAGATTGGGCTAGGCCTTAAAGTCAGCAGCCCTTAGTTGTTAGGCTAGGTATACACCAGTAACATATATTTGTAAACTATGTGATAGGTGTGTGGGTTTTGTCATGTGATTTCATTCCGCATTAATTGAACAATAATTGATTGTTGTACGACATTTAACCAGTTCATGATTTATCGAATATTAAATAACATGTAACGGCTAGTGACGAGTGACTGTTAGTGTCAACAAATTTAAAATATTTAATATTGTATAAGAATCGACGTCTCCCAGATGAACAAGCAATGTTGCACACGCTGGTACAACGATGATACCTTACTGGCAACGCACTAACCGACATCGGTACTTTGCGAGCGACATTAGCCTTTCAGAACAACATCGTATTAGTCATAGTTCCATGCTAGCATGCACACAACATGACTGTTCCAAAACGCGCAATGTTGGTTACAAGCATCTACGACGTCGCTCTCATTCAGACCAACGACAGCCTGAACGAAGTTGCAGCAATGGTCTCCCATTATCTGTATTCCTATTATGACTAACGTCGATCACAATACCTGTCGACGTTGGTCGAAAATTGATGTAAAAGGTACTTTTTATCTCGGCTTTTAACCAATGTAAAAAGTGTACCTTTTACTACGCAAGTATTTACCTCAGTTTTTTTGGGACTAAAAACCGCTGTAAAGAGTCATGTAGAACCGAGTAAAATGTTTTGTTTCTTATAGTGAAAGAGACTAACACATAAGAGAAGGTATGCTAATCATGCAAATAAACTAAGAGAAAGGATTAAACACAAAGTTACGATACCTTGGGTGCAATTGATTTTCACTTCCAAGCCTCTATTGATCATTGAGTCAATAACCTATATAATCATTTTGACTACCTATTGTGGAGGTAAACCTCCCATTCTTCTTAAGTGTAATTTACAAAAGTGAATTTGACTCTTCATAAACCTCACTAATGACCGCTTTAGACGACCAACGTCTAAATACATCCAATTAATAGCATTATGCATTAAGAATCAACAATCTTGATAACACCTACATTCTACCAAATGTCTAATCATTTAACCAATCCATACATTTCCTAGGGTTAATCAGTGAGTTTCAACATTCAAGATTCTCCCATATTTGACCATATTAGACGACCGACGTCTAAAGACATCCAATTAATAGCATTGTGCATTAAGAATCAACAATATTGATAACACATACATTCTACCAAATTTGTAATCATTTAACCAATCCATACATTTGTCAGGGTTAATCAGTGAGTTTCAACATTCAAGATTCTCCCATATTTGACCACATGATAAACATGATAAGAACTCAAAATTATCATATTCATCTAGCAATGCATAATTTCATCAATCCAACTAGAAACCCCTAACTTCATGTTCTTGAACCACATGTGAAAAGAGAAGAAATTGATCGCTTTCATTAGCTTCTAACACGTCATCATACAAGTAATCCATATGTTCATACTTCCAATCACATAAATGAAGACATCAACCACATTCATAGCTTAGTAATTGCAAGAGCATTAAATAGGAAATAAATGCTTCTCACAACATGTGTTTGGAAGTCTCAATCAATTGCTCCCAAGAATAGGGTTTAGCTAATAAAAATGACTCTAACATCCATGAACAAATTAAAGCATAAACAAAGAGAGAAAAGATGAAGAAAAATGACAAACTAGGGTTTTTGGAGACGATATTTTGGTCAAGGGAAGATTAGAAATGGGTAGTTCAAAGTGCTATCTTAGTACAAGTCAAATGGGAAAGAAAAACTAGGGAAAAGTGCAGGAAAGCACCCCAGCGGCCTCGATCCCATCCCAAAGGCCCGCGCAAACTGTACGAGCGGTCTCTCAACTGCGCTGGTGAGCTCGGTCCTAGCTCTGAGTTCCTATGGTGACGTGCAAGCGATCTCTCTGCCACACGGGTGGGATGGCAATTTTTGGCTTCTTTTTCAGTTTATGACCCTTACTTAGGTTGATAAGACCCCAATTAGAGATGCCACCTCTTTGAGTGATATGTTCCTCGCGCCCGATGCTAGATCTTCTACAGAATTTTAAGCTTCATTCTAGATGGAAAAGGCACATGAGGAGGAGGACGATGAGCTCAAGCACCCTCAGCAGCCTCAACAGTCAAAGCATCTCTATGAGCAATTTCAGCCTTTCGACCATCAACCTCATAGATATAGCTAGCAAGTGCAGGGTTTTGTTTAGCATTTGGTGGACATGGACATCATTTAGATGGATACGACTAACAACTCAACATTCTGAGCAATAGAGTTGTATCCCTCGAGGAGCAGTCTAGGTGGAACTATGAGACGTGGCAGCAATATTACGAGATGCTGTAGTAGATGCATTTTGAGTAGCACCAAGAGTGGAAATTCATTAACCAGCAGGCCGATGTCCAGGAGAAAAACATGGATACTATCATTGCATCAATGATGCAATTCACCGGTATGGCAAAAGATAACATGTAATCGGTAGATTTTCTAATATCCTTACCAATGAGTTCAATTTGATCCATTTTAATCTTCCTACTATTGAATGGCATTTGAACCCATGAGCATGGAATACATAATCATTATAACATACCCTTACATGCACGAAACACTAATTCAACACATGTGAAACTCGATTAACATTTCTTCCAAAAAAAGGAAGAAAAATGGAGAGTTGTATAAGTAAATACCTTCTCCAATGCCAAAGAAAATACCCAACAGTGCACCAACATGTACTATATAACTTCTTTAATAAGCTAAGGTAATGATTCTATCCCTCCAAAGGAATTTGCAGTTGGAATTTCCCATTGTTGCCCGCATTCATTTGTAGTTTTTAAAGTTATGAGTTCGAAACCTCGGCAACAAACCCTACCTTCACACACAAGGTGGTTCCAAACTCGAAACCAGGCCCCAAGGATATTTCCAATTTTTAAAACTAGCCTCTGATCACTATTCCGATATCGTAACTTCATTTAGCTTTTCAAAGAACACCATTCAATCATGTTACAACATCATAACAACCCTCGGACCCTGACGACATGTCAAATGCATGTATTTTCTAAGGCATTTAACATCTCTTTTGTTATCATTTTGTGGGTAGAATGCTAGGTTTAGGTACGTTTACATCATAAGGAATTTAGATGACCATTTTTGTTTTTCTTATCTCAATATCTCATTTTGTAACCTATTTTGATTCTAATGGATTTTTGTCCCTTGTGAGCATCTAGAATCTATTTTGTTAGTTTGTTTGTAAATTTCTCGTAAGCACTCAATAGTGGAGAACAATTTTATTAAAGGTGGTTATACTAGACCAGAGAAGTCACTATTTGGGTGACTTCTCTGGTCCTGCTTTTGATCGTTAACGATCAAAGGGGATTCAAAAACTGCCTTTTATTGGGATCCAATTCATATTTCAATTTAGGAACTTGAATCTGATGTCCTAAAAAAAAGCTAAATGAGACTGGACAACAGTAAAAGTCAAACGGAAAATCAATATTGGAATCTGGACAAACAAAATCTGGCAAAGAAAAACAAAAACAAAACAAAAACAAACTGAAACTGGAGAACAAAACAAAAGAAAAACAGGGCAAAACTCCATCGGCAACTGGTTGCATCTTATCCATCGGTGATGCGGGCCTATGTGAGGATAATGGTGGAGGGAGGCGTGAGGATGCTGGTGGAGGCCGATGGAGAAAAGCTGAACGACAATTGAGGGAGAAAAGCTGAACGGCGAGTGAGGGAGAAAAGCTGAACGATGAGTGAGGGAGAAAAGGAAAATTGTAAGAGGAATAAGGAGAACAAGGAGAGAGGAATAAGTAGGAACGTGGTGAACGGCAAAAAGTTAGGAATTAGGGGAAAAATCACTAAGGTAAAACCCTAATCCAATGAGCTTTGTAGTTGGGCTTTATGGGTGACTTGGGAGGGTAGTTCCAAACTTAAAACCTCTTTTAAATCCTAATTAAGGCGGTTCTACAATAGAAATGTATTAAATCAATTCTTACTAAAGACAAGGCTATCTTTAATAGATTTTAGAACTGACTTTAATATATAAGGGTGATCTGTGAGGGTGGTTCCAAACTCGGAACCTCTTTGGGTCCTCATGAAAGACGGTTTCTCAGGAACCATCTTTGATTACTGCCTTTAATTCAATGCTTTCAACTAATCACTTAATCTTTACGTTTAGAGAGGGGAAGACGGTCTCTCTCTAGAATAAACGCTCTCTATTTCTCTCTTGTAATGGTCAGAACACCACCCGTAACGGTCATAATCTGGCCAGGGCCATGACGGCGCCACCGCCGACCGCTGACAGAGACCCTCCCAAAAAATCCTCCCGGCAAGCCCTAGCTCCAAAACACTAACCAGTGCTTCATTCCCTACCATCAAACCCAGAAATCCGGCCAATCTCTCATCGTCTTAACGGGAAAATCGCCTGCATCTACTCCAGAGAGGCGGTCGAAACTTTCGCCTCGCATTACCAGAATGCGCTAATAGGCAAATTTACAAGGGTAAAACCCAGTATGATGGAGATACAAGGCTACTTCCAGGTGGCAGGTTTCTCCTGTAGGTTTCAGATAGGATTGCTTGATCCCCGCCATATACTCATCAGGTTCGAAACCAAGGAGGACTACCAGAAATTCTGGTCGAAATCTAGCTGTGTAATCAAGGGTGCTGGGATGAAGATCCTTAAATGGACGCCTCAGTTTTCTACACAAAAGGAATCTTCCATCATCCCAATTTGGGCAACAATCCATAACCCTCCTCTCCAGTTCTACAATTTGACTGCAATTGAAGATATTGGGAACCAGATTGGGGTGTTCATCAAGATGGATGCGGCGACTGGATCCCTATCAAGGCCGTCTGCGATCAAAGTCTGTGTAGAAGTGGATATATTGGAGGAAAGATCCTCTTCCTGGGTGACCCGGTTGAGTCGGTTGAGTGCGATATAGAATATGATAAGATGCCCTCCTACTGTACCCACTGCAGGAGAATTGGACACAGTGGTACTGAATGTGGCTTCCTTCATCCAGAATTGAAGAAACCTAGGCACAGACCAGATGCCAATGCTCAACAGCAGAGATATAAAATGGGGACAAACTTACAAGAAGGAAGAGGAGACCGAAATCAGCCTCAGCAATGGAAAATAACTACTGCACAAACATCGGGTCTCTCAGTTCTTGAAAAGATGGAGAAGGATCAACAAAGGATGTCCACCCCTGCAGACAATAACCAATCCCAGGAGTTAACAGTGGTTCAGGCACAATCTACAGACTCTGCAGTAGTCCCCCCACAGCAGATACCACTTCCAGAAGCCTTAATGGAACCACATAAACAACCTTCAATTGAATTCCAGACCTAAACCATCTTGGAAGATAGAGACAATCAAACAGAAACCATATTCTCCCCTTTCTCTTTCAAAAGCCTTGACAAGCTTGTGACTATCCCTTTCTACTCATATGATGATTTGGCAATTACTTACATTAAAGATTGGAAGGAAAAGCAAAGACAGAGTCATCAGTTGGCTATTGTCCCTTACAACACTTGAATACGTACTTCTAACCCATTTCAGATTTTGAAGGACCATGAAGAAGGCACCACACGGGATCATGAGAAGGGCAGCGTGCAGGGTAAGAACGATGAGACCATACAGGAGCATGAAGAAGATGTCTCTCCGCAGGTATTATAGATATCTAAGTTTAGTCACCCAAGTAACCATCCCTCACAAAATGATGCTCAATATGAACCTAAAAAGAAAAATAAGAAACACATGTTCACAGGAGGTATCACAATTGAAAAATGGTTAAGATCTTCGTAAAAATCAAAAACTGCTATTCCATGATAATACATAGAAATATAGGTAATGTGTTAGTGTGGAATATTAGGGGCTATGGAACATCCATAAACAGACTCAAAACACTAATTAGGGTTCATAAAATAGATATCCTTTGTATTTTAGAGCCATGGCATCCTAATGATGATATATCAAATCTCCAGTTTTTACTGCATTTCGATCATGCTTTGCCTGCTCTCCATGCTAAAATTTGGTTATTTTGGAATGATAATTTTGATTTGAATGTTGCTTCACAATCTTATCAGTATATCCTCACTCAAATTCAAGATAAAACCACTTCTGCTTGTTGGTGCAGTGTTTTTGTGTATGCAAAGGTCACTAGATTACTTAGGAAAAACCTATGGTCTGATTTACTAGATACCCCCAACTCACCAACTATTTATCTAGGGGACTTTAATACTATTGTTTTTGTCTCTGAACATAAAGGCAGCTGATCTCCACCCTTAGGAAGTATGCGAGACTTTAGAGAATTCATAGACTCACTCGATTTAATTGATATTAAAACAGTAGGTAATCATTTTACATTGACCAACAATAGAACAAAATCTGACCTCCTGCTCCAGAAATTAGATAGGGGAATGAGTAGTTTAGAATGGCAGGACAGGTTCCCTCACAGCTCTATTCAGGTTCTTAATAGAACAACCTCAGATCACAATCCATTACTTCTCAAAGTTCAGACCTCGGAGATACAGATGCCTAGACCTTTCAGGTTTCAGCAAATGTGGCTTAAGAGAGATGAATTTTCTGCTTTGGTTAGTGATAGCTGGAATCAGAGTTGCTCTGAATATGGAATGAGAAAGATAGTCTCCAAACTAAAAAGGCTAAAGATGGTGCTAAGGCAGTGGAATAAGGAAAAATTTGGTGATGTTCATCAAAATCTTAAGGTGGCTGAGGATAGAGTCTCACAAATGGAGGTTAGATACCAGCTCACTGGTCATGAACTCGATCTGATAGAATTAAACAAACAGAGAGCTATACTTATTAGGTCACAGAGTGAGATGGATATATTCTGGAAGCAGAAAGCAAAATTGAAATGGCTTAGGGAAGGGGATGCCAACACTAAGTACTTCCATAATACGGTTAAGGAGAGGAGAAGTAGATCACTAATCACAAAAATAAAAAATAGTCAGGGAGAATGGATTACTGACCCAGCCCGGATCCAGGATGAAGGGGTAAGTTTTTATAAGGAGCTTTTAAATGAACAATTTCCCCAATCGGGTCATTTCTTACAGTACTTTCTAGAGGTTATCCCACCCCTGGTCACTGAGACTGAGAATGAAGCTCTGCTCAAACCAGTATCTGAGGAGGAACTACACTTTGCAGTATTTGATCTTAACAGGGATGGGGCACCAGGTGCTGATGGTTTTTCAGGTCATTTTTTTACCCACTGCTGGGATACTGTAAAGGAAGATCTTCTCATTTCTGCAAATGAGTTCTTAACAGGCACACCCCTACCTAGAGCTATATCCAGTACCTGGCTTACCTTGATTCCAAAAAAACCAACCCCCTCCACATTCTCTGACTTTAGACCAATCAGCCTCTCTAACTTTGTGAACAAAGTTTACTCCAAAATAATAACTGAAAGGTTTAAGCCATTGATGCAAAAACTCACATCAGAAGAACAGTCAGCTTTCCTAAAAGGAAGAGATATAGCTGATAATACTCTTCAAATGCAGGAAATGGCAAGACTACTCAATAAAAACCATAGGCATAAGAACATCATTATCAAGTTGGATATGCAGAAAGCTTTTGATAGGGTCTCATGGTCTTTCTTAAACTCAGTTCTCTTGAAATTTGGATTCCATGGTTCAATAGTCAAAGTTATAATGCAGAATATATCTTCAGCTTGGTTCTCTGTTCTTATTAATGGGGTAGCAACTGGTTTTTTCAAATCTAGTAGAGGCATTAAACAAGGTGATCCACTCTCACCTTTTTTATATAATCTCATTACAGAGGCTTTTTCTAGATCTTTCAAAAGGGTTATAAACACTCATTTTATACAAGGATTTGTCACTCCAAGGGGAGTAGATCAGATTTCACACTTAATGTATGCTGATGACACTGCTTTGTTTCTCAGTAGTTCAAATAAGAATCTGAAAAGATTGATTTCTTTCCTGGAAGCTTATGAAGATAGTTCTGGACAGAAAATTAATTTTACCAAATCTGATTTCTTTGTGAATCCAAAGACCAGTGCTTCCACATTGAGAGTAATAAAGAAAATAACTGGAATGAAGATGGGGGAAATGCCCTTTACATACTTGGGGGTCCCTATTTTCACAGGTAGGAACAAAGTTAGGTATTACCAGCCACTCATTGAGAGAATTGAGAGATTAGTTAAAAACTGGAAATCAAAATGGTTGACAACTGCTGGTAGAATGGTCCTCATTAACCATGTCCTTCTCTCTATCCCAGTACATATTTTTGCTGTTCTTGAGCCACCTGATCTGGTGGTGAAAAAATTAGAAACAATTGCATCTAGGTTCTTCTGGGGGGAAACTGTGTATGGAAACAGAAAAATCTGGAGAAAATGGTCCAGAATTTCAATCCCCAGACATGAAAATGGCTTGGGTCTCAGGGATATAAGAGCTGCTATAGATGCCTTCTCCTGCAAATTATGGTGGAAGCTGCAAAAGAATGAAACAATCTGGACCAGGTTCCTCTGGTCTCTACCTAACAGCCACAGAACTTCTCATACATGGAGAAGGATTTGTTCTGTAACACAGTTTGCTAACTCTAGATCAAGGGTAATTGTAGGTACTGGTAATTCACCTTTTTGGGACTCCAATTGGATGGGAACGGGTGCCCTGTTCTATGACTGGCCTGTATTAATTGACTTACCATTCCCTAATATATCTATCTCTGAATTCAGTGATCAGAAAGCTCAATTATTACCAATACTGGAGCCAAATTTGGCTACCACTTCTATTGCTGCAATACAGGACCTGAAGACAAATCAAAATCATGAAGATGTACTGGTGTGGACTCCATCATTTCAAGGACAATTCACAACAAAATCGGCTTATTTGGAGCTAAGAAGCAGAGGAGTGCAACTACAGTCTCTGAACCAGGTATGGTCTCCATATATCCCACCACAAATCTCAATCTTCATTTGGAGATTATACAATAAACTTTTACCATTTGATGATATTCTCCACAAATATGGCTTCTCTTTTGCATCAAAATGCCCTCTATGTGATAATTCTGATTCTATAGAGCATTTCTTTAATGAATGTGAGCAAAATGTGGGGTTACTGAGACATATGTACAGTTTGATTGGTTGTTCAGTGCCACATTTTTTCAGTGTGAAACACATGATTGCTTATTCATTGTCATACAAAGGACCTACTAAGACCCATACAAAAGTTAACCTTACTCTACAATCACTAACTCTATGGGCCATTTGGAGGAGGAGAAATAAAATTTTATATGATACTGGCTTCTGTGATAACAAGGTACTTTCCACACAAGTGTGTAACCAGACAAACTTGATTTTTACCGCTCGGCCACTTTCAGGAAATCAAAATAAGATCAAGGACTTAAAGGCCAGTGGACTAGTACCCTTCCTCAAGCTCAAAAAGCTTAAACCTCCAAAAGTTGTTAAATGGTACCCCCCAGATACAGGATACAAAATAAATGTGGATGCATCTTTCATTCAATCTAGATCTGGATTAGGGCTGGTGGTTAGGGATAACAGAGGTAGAGTACTTCATATGCATATGAAATCAGTAGCTGCTACTTCTCCCTTACATGCTGAACTCCTAGCCATACAATTTGGGCTCAAATTAGGGAAACAATTGGGTGTGAACTTCATGGTTGAAACTGACAGCTTATTAGCTGTTCAAGGAATTCAAAATCCTACAAAAGCTCCATGGAAACACTTCAGTTTATGCTCAGAACTTAACAAGGATGTGGACCAAATTAAACATATCTTTCGGGAAGGGAATGCAGTTGCAGATTTCATTTCAAAACAAAGCTCTCATTCGGGTATCACTGGGACTCTATTATGGAATGATACGCCTACCTTTTTGAGAGGCCTGATTAATCTTGATACATTATCTGTTCCCTATGTGAGAATAAACTAGATCTTATCCCCCCCAACAATGGAAACTACTTCTTCTTGTTACGTTGCAGGATTAACCAAGACCCATTGTAGTTCTTACAATGGTGGTGGACAAAGTGGGGGCACCTACATTATGTACAGCCGACAGAACTTCATCAATGGGCTAAACTACGAATGGCAAACTTGGGTTTCGATTAGCACCCGATTCCCTAACTTGTTATTTGTTTATAGCTACGGTTATGTTTATAGCTAGCTTAAAATAGACTACTTTTGAAAGCAAGACATCTTGTTTTGGGAGCATATTTCCATCTTTTGTAACAAACAACACTTTCTCGAATGAACAATATATTAACTTTAATAAAAAAAAAAAAGAGATCTTAACGCAATGGGCATTTGTCAATAACGAATTCACCCGTCAATGACTCTGGCTATTAGATTACTTGAAGGATGCTGGAGAGTTTTATAACATTTCGTTATATAACAATAAGACATTTTTACTATTAATTTGATGATCCTTCAGAGAAAAATCAATGATTCGTTTTAGTATATGTGGAGTGTAATTGGGAGGTACCCATGGGAGGATCAGGGGGTTGGGTGATGTTAGAGCTCGGTTTAATTAGATACGTCGATAGAAGTAATTATTTTCACTTTTAAGAATCAGTTGTAACTCTGTTCAAACACCTAATTTTTCAACTGCGCCTATGGGCGGCGTTTTTTGTAAATTAACCTGCTCAGTAGGGGTGTTCAAATAGCTCGATCCGAACCGACCTATTTTGACCCGCTATTTAGGTCGAGTTGGGTCAATGTCCCATTTGAATCAAGTGGGTCATATCAAAATGGGTCGGGTCTAAATGAACCGGGTCGGATTTTGACCCAAATTGATCTGTTTTGACCCATTTATAATTTTACCACATTTTCTTACAAAAAAATAAATGTTTTTAAAAAATTATAAAGAATAATCAGTTTTACTCAACATATCCAACATTAATTTATTTCATAAACAAGGTTAACATTTTTTTAAAATATATATATATATATATATTTTATAAAACTACTATTATTTATAAATAATATATTGATTAAAATATTAAATACATATATTTGTAATTATATAAATATATTTTAGCTAAATTATATCTTAATTTAAATGTTAAAAGTATTTTAATTAAACAGAATAGAAATATTTGTATTTTTTTATTAAGTGAATAATTTATGATTAAATATAATATAATATAATATTCGTATTTTAAATTATATGAAAATAAATTATTAGTTTATATACTATTTAAATATTAATATAATTTAAATATTAGAATAGTTAAAATTATTCATTTTATGGAATAAATTATTAAAAATTACTATGATTATTCGGGGACAATATGGGTCAATTTTGTGAGCTGGTCGGACACGAGCCGACCCGACCCAAACTATGGGAATCTTAACCTGACATGATCCGTTTTAACCTAAATTTTTGGTCAATTTAGACCGGAACATCATAACTAGCCCCGACCAGCGAGTCAGCATGACCAGCCCTACTGCTCGGCACCGCCCGTTCATTACGTATTTCTACATCTTAAAAAATAGTCATACTAAAGAAAGGTGGATGGACGGTTAGGTGCAAAAATCCAATGGAGGTTCTAATTAAACCATCGTCTTATGTATGCTAACAACGACAATGTTAATTTAATCGTCATTATCTTATGCTAGCGATATCGGTTCTAAGAAACCGCCACGACATGACACAATATTCCGATTTCAAAAACTTACCGAATATTAAGTCAATTTTGTATTTTTGTTTAAGTGATTGATTATGCCCTTTTACCAATTGCAGTTCAGGGAGCGGGAATGCATTACGCACAAAAAGTAAGCATTTTGATGTTCATTCCGTTATCATAACATTATTTATTTGTATTTTAAAAAAAGGATGGTTCATAATTTGGAACACAAACCTTTCATCGAATACAGAAACCAGGGCGTCCAATTATATGTCATGTTTGAAAGAAATTCTGAAATCGGAAGTGCACTAGGAAAATAAGATAAATGAACCTTTGGTTAACCAAGTAAAGATGATAGAAACAAACCGAATCATACATTGAACTTGTGTACAAGAAAATATTTTGAGTGCAACGAATAGCATTGTTCAAGACATATCATTGGTGTGTTCGTTTTATATAGTTATTTTGGGATCTTTTGAACTCATTTTGGTAGACTTTTGTGCTTTGGATACTCAATTTTACCTTGAAATCCTATTACTAGAATTAAGAGCGACTTTATCATTTTTGTCACTTGTAATAAGGATTCCGTGAGACGAGTTAATTGTTGAAGATTGAAGACCTTGAAGACTCCATTTTGAAGACATTGAAGACTTTTTGAAGAACCGAAGAAAGGAAGAGGAGACAACTACATGAAGACCAAAGAGAAGAAGTCATTTGAGGGCAGAGTACTCTGGTTGTCATGAGTCGCGACGCCTGTGTCGCGAGTCACGACGGCCGTCAGCCCAGACTTACTTTTTGGACTTTTTGTATTATAAATACTCATCACTTTTCTCTTTCTTCCAGAACTCCTTCCTCCCGATTCATAATAGCAAAAACCCTTGCTTTCTTCCATTTTCATCTTACTTTCTTCTTGAATTTATGTTTGATTAGATTTTGTTAATTAGTATGGGCTCTAGTAGCTAAACATAACCTTGGGAGCAATTAATTAAGGTTTCCAAGCCCATGTCTTGAGATCTTTGTGTAAGCTATTTAATGCTTTGCTATTGTGTATTTATTGTGCTTGAATTGGGTTGTCGATTCCATTAATGATATTGGAAGTTTGAGTATATGGATTGCTTGTATGATTATGTGTTAGAGTTTGGAGAAAGTAGCTAATTCTCCCTACTTTTGATATGAAATCCAAGAGCATGAGTTAGAGCTTTTAATGTTGTTG
>JAULKM010006140.1:0-15073 GCA_032355605.1 Rubia tinctorum | reverse complement strand
ATTAGAACTTCTTGTGGGTAAATGATGTTAATCTTGCTAGATAAGTATGTTAATGTTGTTTGTTATCATATTTTTCCAAAGATAGCAATGAAAGATTGAATCTTGAATGTTGTTTGTTCTAGGTTTAGTCTAATAAATTCTTTGTTCGGTTAAATGGCTAAGCATTTGGTTTAATACTTGTAATTGTTATCAAATCGTTGGTTCTTCGTATATAATGACATTCATGAAATACCTTTAGGAATTGTTTGTCTAAATTTCTTATCAATGAGGTTTGCAAATGGTTGTTGAATGTCTTTGCAAATTATTAATTAAGAAGAAATGAATGTTGATCTTCAAATGGAAGTGATAACATTCTCCATATGCAATTAATGTGAACGAATAAGTGAATGAGTCTAGGATTTATAAGAGGTTTGGAAGTGGGAATCAATTGCCCCCAAGGCTTTGTTAATTGTGATTTTACCATCTTTTTAGTAGTTTGTTGCATGATAGCATAATTATTTCAAGTTGATAGTTGTGTTGTCTTTCAATTCATAACTCAGAAAACCAACCAAAACTCCCCCCATTTTTACATTCTTTCTTATATATATATATATATATATATATATATATATAGTCTAGTATTTACCCTTAAATGTGTAAAACCTTAGGAAAATTCCTCTTCTTCCTGAACGACCCCGACTTGCCATTATCTACTTAGTTGTAGCTATGAAGCAATTAGAGCTTCTAAATCATATTTTTGAGAGGTACGTCAACGACCTCCCACTTTCTTAGGCAAAGAAGAGATTCCTTTCACATTCCGGCTGTAACAGTAGGGGCATGATTGGAAAAGGCATGGTAGAATTAAGGGGTTTTGGTGCTAATTAAAGTTTGTTATTCAGTTTTATCTTTTTAGTTTTTAAATTACATTTGTAGTTCTTGTAGCCGGGTTAATTAAATTTAGGCTGTTGAATCATAAATGTGATTGGTGAACCGTGGGGGGAGTTCTAGTTTTTGGTGACGGTAATGTAAGCCTTGTGTATGTGTATGCATAGTTTAAAATGTCAATGGAAAAAAAATTGAAGTTCAATTTCTTATTTGCCTCTAAAAAAGAGTAGAAAGATAGAAAATAAAAATAAAAATATCATATATTCTCCCTAACATCAAATTATTAATGCAATATTTTCAAAAATTGAACTTAAAAATCATCATCAAGCACCATTGATTCACAATTTAGGTGTCACCACTGGATGTACTATTTTTTAATTTACTATGACAAGAAAATATTTTAAAAAATTCCTCTCTCAAGGTAAGTTAAGCTCATTTTGGCTAGATATTTTACCAATGATATATAATACTTACTTTTCCCACTAATTTTTTTTAAGTAAGAAACAATAAGGAATTGGTTTAGCAAATCCTGCAGAGAGATTTGTTATTATTTTCAATCCAGACCATTTCTTTTTACACAAAGAACAAATTCCATCAACATTCCAACGGCAATAGTAATGGCATGTTTGAAAAAGGATGGTAGATTTAGGAGCTTTATTACTATTTAGTGTTCGTTTTTCAATTTAACGTTCTGAGTTTTCAATTTAGATTGATAGTCCTTGTAGTTGGGTTAGTTAAATTTTGGTTATTAAATCATAAATTTGATTGGTGAACCATGAGGGGTTCTAGTTTTTAGTGGCATTGATGTAACCTTGGTATATGTGTAGGTAAAGTTTAAAATATGAATGAAATAGAAATTGATGTACAATTTTTTTATTTCCTCTAAAAATGTAGAAAGAGAGAAAATAAAAATAAAAATAAAATTTATTCTTCCTAGCATTAAATTGTCGCTGCAAAACTCTCAAAAATTGCATGTGTAAATCATCGTCAAGCACCATTGATGCATAATTTAGATGTCACCCCCTAGATTTACTATTTTTAATCAACTATGACCCGGAAGAATTAACAAAAAATTCCATTCTCTCAAGGTAAGTTGATATCATTTTTTGTAGATATGTTACCATTGATATGTAATACTTCCCTGCCCCATTAATTTATAAAAGAAAGAAACGGTAAGGAAGTTGTTTAGCAGATCCTGTAGAGCGACATGTTATTATTTTCTATCCCGGTCTTTTATTTCTAACATAAAGGAGAGATTCCTTCAACATTTCGGCTGCAACAGCAGGGGCATGATGGGAAAAAGATGGTAGAATTTATTGGTGCTAATTAATGTTTGTTTTTTGGTTTTATCTTTTGATTTTTTTAATTTACATTGGTAGTCCTTTTAGTTGGGTTAATTAAATTTAGGTTTTTGAATCATAAATTTGATTGGTGAACCGTGAGCGAGTTCTAATTTTCAGTAGTGTTAATGTAAACCTTGTATATGTGTACGTAAAGTTTAAAATATTAATGGAAAGGAAATTGAGGTTCGATTTTGGAATTGCGTCTAAAAAAAGTAGAAAGAGAGAAAATTCTCAAAAATTGCACGTATGAATCATAGTCAAGCACCATAGATACACAATTTAGATGTCACCGATGGATGCACTATTTTTTAATCTTCTATGACACGAAAAATATTATCAAAATTTCCTTTCTCTCATGGTAAGTTAGTCTCATTTTTGATAGATATTTTACCATTAATATGTAAAACATACCTTTCCCACTAATCTTTAAAAGTAAGAAACAGTAAGGAAGTGGTTTAGCAGATCCTGCAGAGAGATTTGTTATTATTTTTCATCCAGATCATTTCTTTCTTACACAAAGGAGAGATTCCTTCAACATTCCAGCTGCAATAGTTGGATCATATTGGAAAGATGGTAGAATTTAGTGGCTTTGGTGCTAATTAATGTTGTTTTTTCGTTTTTATATTATATGTTTTTTATTTACATTGGTAGTCCTTGTAGTTGGGTTTATTAAATTTGAGCTGTTGAATCATAAATGTGATTGGTGAACCGTGAGGGAGTTCTAGTTTTTTTATGACATTGATGTAAGTCTTGTGTATGTGTATGTAAAGTTTAAAATATCAAAGAAAAGGAAAATGAGGTTCAATTTCTTAATTGCCTCTAAAATAGTAGAAAGAGGGAAAATGACAATGAAAATGTCATTTATTCTACGTAACAGTGCAAAAGTGTCAAAACTTCCATATAAAATTCATCATCGAGCACCATTGATGAGTCACTATTTCTTTACTCTACTTTGACATTGAATTTTCACAAAATTCTCTTTCTCTGAAGGTAAGTTAATCTCATTTTGGCTAGATATTGTACCATTGATGTGTAATACTTCCCAATCCTACTAATTTACAAAAGTAAGACACAGTAAGGAAGTGGTTTAGAAAATCCCGCTGAGAGAGATGTTCTTATTTTCCACCAAGATAATTTATTTCTTACATGAAAAAGAGATGCCTTGAACATTTTGGCAGCAACAATTTGGGCATTATTGGGAAAAGATGGTAGAATTTAGGAGTTTTGGGGTTAGTTAATGTTTATTTTTCAATTTTATCTTCTGAGTTTTTAATTTACATTGCTACTTGTAGTTGGATTGGTTAAATTTAGGCCATTGAATCATAAAATGTGATTGGTGAACCGTGAGGGAGTTCTGGTTTTCGGTGGCGATAATGAAATCTTGGTGTATGTGTATGTTAAGTTTAAAATATAAATGGTACGGAAATTGAGGTTCAATTTCTTTATTTTCTCTGAAATAAAGTAGAAAAAAGATAAAATAAAAATATAATTTACTCTTACTAGCATCAGAATATACCTGCAAAAATCTTGAAAATCGCCCATACAAATCATCGCCAAGCACCATTGATGCATCATTTAGATGTTACCACATGATGCGTTCTTTTTAATCTGCTATTACATGAAAATATTAACAAAATTTCAGTTCTCTCAAGGTACGTTGATCTCATTTCAGCCTTATATATTTCCATTGATATGTAATACTTCCTTGTCCCACTAATTTTTAAAAGTAAGAAACAGTCATGAAGTGGTGTAGAAGACCCTGCAGAGAGAGATGTTATTATATTCCATCCAGATCATTCCATTCTTAACACAAAGGAGAGATTCATCAACATTCCGTCTGCATCTGTAAGGGAATGATGGGAAAAATTGTAGAATTTAGGAGTTTTGGTGCTAATTAATGTTTGTTTTTCTGTTTAATCTTTCGAGTTTTTGTTTTACATTGGTTGTCCTTGTATTTAGGTTTATTAAATTTAGGTTTTTGAATTATAAATATGATTGGTGAACTGTGAGAGAGTTCTAGTTTTCGGTTGCGTTGATGTAAGCCTTGTGTATATGTATGTAAAGCTTAAAATATCAATGGAAAGGAAACCAAAGTTCAATTTCTTAATTGCGTCTAAAAAAGTAGAAAGAGACAAAATAAAAATATCAATATCATTTATTGTTCCTAACATTAATTTATCACTGCAAAAATCTAAAAAATTGCAAGTATAAATCATCATCAAGCACCATGGATTCACAATTTAGATGTCACCGCTAGATGTACTATTTTTTAAATCTACTATGACACGAAAATATTAAAAAATTTCCTTTCTCACAAGGTAAATTAATCTCATTTTTGCTAGATATTTTAAAGTAACAATTACCTGCCCCGCTATTTTTTTAAAGTATGAAACAGTAAGGAATTGGTTTAGCAAATTTGTAGAGAGAGATATTATTTTCAATCCAAGCCATTTGTTTTTACACAAAAAAGAGATTCCTTCAACATTCCGGCTGCAACTGTAAGGGTATGATTGGAATTTTTTTGTAGAATTTAGGTGTTTCAGTGCTATTTAATGTTCGCCTTTCAATTTAACGTTCTGAGTTTTCAATTTACATTGATAGTACTTGTAGTTGGGTTAGTAAAATTTAGTATATTGAATCATAAATGCGGTTGGTGAATCATGAGGGAGTTCTAGTTTTCGGTGGCATTGATGTAACCTTGGTGTATGTGCAGGTAAAGTTTAAAATGTGAATGGAATGGAAATTGATGTACAATTACTTTATTTCCTCTAAAAACGTAGAAAGAGAGAAAATAAAATTTATTCTTCCTAGCATAAAATTGTCGCTGCAAAACTCTCTAAAATTGCACGTGTAAATCATCATCAAACACCATTGATGAACAATTTAGATGTCACCGCTGGATTCACTATTTTTAATCAACTAGGACCCGGAATTATTAACAAAAATTTCCATTCTCTCAAGGTAAGTTGATCTCATTTTTGCCAGATATGTTACCATTGATATGTAATACTTCCCTGCCCCACTAATTTTTAAAAGTAATAAACAGTAAGGAAGTTGTTAAGCAGATCCTGTAGAGCGATATGTTATTATTTTCTATCCCAATATCGTCTTTCTAACATAAAGGAGAGATTCCTTCAACATTCCGGCTGCAACAACAGGGGCATGATGGGAAAAAGATGGTAGAATTTATTGGTGCTAATCAATGTGTGTTTTTTGGTTTTATCTTTGGAGTTTTAAATTTACATTGGTAGTCCTTGTAGTTGGGTTAGTTAAATTTAGGTTGTTGAATCATAAATTTAATTGGTGAACTGTGAGGGAGTTCTAATTTTCAGTGGTGTTAATGTAAACCATGTATATGTGTACGTAAATTTTAAAATATCAATGGAAAGGAAATTGAGGTTTAATTTTTGAATTGCCTCTAAAAAAGAGTAAAAAGAGAGAAAATAAAAATATCATTTATTCATCATAACATCAAATTATAACTGCAAAATTCTCAAAAATTTCACGTATGAATCATCGTCAAACACCATAGATGTTCAATTTAGATGTCACTGATGGATGCACTGTTTTTTATTCTACTATGACACGGAAATATTATCAAAATTTCCTTTCTCTCATGGTAATTAGTCTCATTTTGGATAGATATTTTACCATTAATATGTAATACATCCCTTTCCCACTAATCTTTAAAAGTAAGAAACGGTAAGTAAGTGGTTTAGCATACATGCAGAGAGATTTGTTATTATTTTTCATCCAGATCATTTCTTCATTACACAAAGGAGAGATTCCTTCAACATTCCAGCTGCAATAATAGGGACATATTGGAAAGATTGTAGAATTTAGTGGCTTTGGTTCTAATTAATGTTTGCTTTCGGTTTTATATTATATGTTCTTAATTTACATTGGTATTCTTTGTAGTTGGGTTTATTGAATTTGAGCTGTTGAATCATAAATGTGAATGGTGAACCATAACGGAGATCTAGTGTTTTATGACGTTGATGTAAGTCTTGTGTATGCGTATGTAAAGTTTAAAATATCAAATAAAAGGAAAATGATTTTCAATTTCTTAATTGCCTCTAAAAAAAAGTAGAAAGAGAGAAAATGAAAATGACAATATCATTTATTCTACGTAACAGTGAAAAAATGTAAAAACTTCCACATAAAAATCATCATCAAGAACCATTGATGAGTCGCTATTTTTTACTCTACTATGAGACTGGAATATACACGAAATTCCCTTTCTCTAAAGGTAAGTTAATCTCATTTTGACTAGATATTTTACCATTGATGTGTAATACTTCCCAATCCTACTAATTTACAAAAATAAGAAACAGTAAGGAAGTGGATTAGAAAATCCCGCTAAGAGAGATGTTCTTATTTTCCACCAAGATAATTTCCTTCTTACATGAAGAAGAGATGCCTTGAACATTCCGGCAGCAACAATATGGCATTATTGAGAAAAGATGGTAGACTTTAGGAGTTTTGGTGCTAATTAATGTTTATTTTTCAATTTTACCTTCTCAGTTTTTAATTTACATTGATATTACTTGTAGCTGGGTTGGTTATATTTAGGCCATTGAATCATAAATGTGATTGGTGAACCGTGAAGGAGTTCTCAAAAATAAAGTAGAAAGATAGAAAATAAAAATAAAAATATTATTTACTCTTTTTAGAAATAGAATATTGCTACAAAATTTTTAAAAATCACCCATACAAATCATCGTCAAGCACCATTGATGCTCTTTAGATGCATGACGACACTCATTTACTCCCTCAATCTCGATCTTAATGTCACCAGTACTCTTATTAGCGGACCCAACTTTCCTCAGGCAAAACCTTATAGCAGATAAATCATTGAAAACTTGCACAATGCAATACCAAAACTTACAAATAGGCCAATACAATTGAATTACCACTCATCAACGTACCGAGGCACATCGACACAATACATCACGGTCTCCATGTGTGAGCATATATCAACAACATTCCCCATATTTAGAACATAAAGCTTGTTTTTTTCTCTACTCTTTCAATGGAATTAACGGTTTGGTGAAACACAAATTTGCACTCACCACTTGCACTACCATTCAAAGGACAAGAACTAGGAACATTATCAATCACACCAATCATATTATCGAAGGTCACATGATTAGAAAGGCCACATGACACATCACCATCACTCTTAGCGCCGAGCTGATTCTGCAAAACAGCCATTGCGAACCAAGAACCCAAAATCTCGGAGAGGCCAATTTTCTTAAATCAAAAGCTAAATCCTCACAAATCATCGAAATTTCAAAAAAGGAACCATGTAGGAAAACAAGGCAAATATACTTTGACGCCAGAAGCTAGGAACAATCAATCACCACCAACGATAGGAAGCTGAACAACCCTAAGACCAAGAAATGATATCTCCCACAACCGCATACCCAAAGCGTTAACTCCATTATTTAGTAGAACCCTTATGGTGACACAATTATCAAGATGCTTAACAAATGCAGCAAAATTAAAAAGTGAAAAGGAAAAACAAGTTCCAACAAGCTAAAGCAACCAACGAAGGGATTTGCAACACTGATCCATAAAAGGTTGAGGAATCGCGAAGTCCCGGCCACAACATTAACACATAGCATCCTGAAAATCACTATATTCCTCCCATAGACCTATACATTATAAATCTGCATCTCTTTATCGGAAATGTAAGTACGTTTTGGAGGGATGCATAATCAAGGTGCTTACAACAACGAAGCAAAGGCATCACCATGTTGTGCTAATCGAACTGACAAGCAGCAAAACATGTTGATCTCGATAGTCATAACCTAGAGATCGTGGCCCGTTACAGGCATCAAGGTGTTACTCGCGAACATACTTTACATGGGCACAAACTACGATTAATATAGAAAAACAAACTCAATAAGTAGAGGAAAGATGAAAGAGCTAAGGTATGTAACAAAAAATAGATCTACTATCACTACTGCAAAAGTACTAAATTAAGCATCAGAGCATAATTACAGATCCAATCTGGGACTTCCTTGCAGGAAAAACAATCTGGGGATTACACCATTAGGATTTACTGCTATAGTTTTGGAAGTTAATACCGCACCATCATCGTAATTAGGTTATGCAAATAATAAGAATGGAAAAATTCCAATATGTACCTACAATATAAATCAAGTACGGAATTGGGGTTCAAAACCATAGTTTAGTGCATTTCTAGTGTACCCATTCAACATAACACTTCTTTATTGCCTTGTTAAAGAATTCTAGACTTGCTGTGGGCTCCAGAGAACGCTCGTGGCCCCTTTGTCTTCTATTGTACCGCATGGAAATCTGTTTCCTTATAAAGGTGATTTCCTCTGGTTTCTCCAATAGCAGATTGAACGTTGTATCTAGACCACCAAATGTAGATGGTGAAGGATTAGTTGGCTTGCTTTTTCCCCTCATTTTACCCATCCTTAAAGAATATGAATTCATGCAAAGATTTAATTTTAATAAATAAAAAATAACTGGAGAGATGATATATGAGGGTTGGGTTACAGGAATAGGGAGGAACAAAAATTTTATAAGGCACGGTTTTGAAATCGAGTGCATTGCTAGGATACGAGGTGGAATCTGCAGTGGTTTATTCCTATTTCAAAACCATATTCTATTCGGACTCTCCAATAGGTATTGTAATTGTGTCTAACAGAGTTTAAAATATAATTGGAGGGAGTTTGAACTTCAGAACAAACGTTAAGTGATGCATTAATCAAAGGTTAAAAGGTGGTTCAACTGCCTTCTTTCATAAATTGACTTCATTTATAACAACTGCCTCCCTACACTCGCATAAGCTTAAAATCCCCCCCCCCTTACTCCAAACCCATGTTTTCTTGCATGCTATCAATCTCCAAAAAATCTTCATAAATCCTCATTCACCCTCAAAGATTCATTATGACATCCATTACCTACCCCATTATTTATATATTTTTTGCAAAACTCCACAACCAAATTAACCAGTTTAAAATCCTCGCACCACCTCGGCTTCCTCTCCACTACATGTCTCAGTCCTATCTCCGTCGTTATCATAAAATATCCCATCATCCCGTGATTGACTCATTGTCCTGAGCAGCAGGTGCCAGGTATTCGAGCCATAGAAAGGGAGATCAAAAGTGGTTGTAAGAGTTAGGGTCTGGATTCACTTTGTTGACCAGTTTTTTTTTGAGTATGCATGCTTGTTTTGGTTTTTGTCATGTGTACTTATGGACTGTTGATAAATAAAAATGTGTGTTATTATTTCATTAATATGATACAAAACACAAAGATAAGTCTTTTTTGTTGATGGATTTTAGTTTATACTAATGACATATTGGTTTGAAGGATTCAACTGTAGACATTCGGCTAATTTTCAATCACCAATGTTTAAAAACTGCGGTAAAGATAGGAAAGACAACACTTCAAAATCCAAAAGAAGTCACCCACGTGATGTGGTGATTAGAGATACTGCCTCCAATAGGTAATCTCTTTATTATACACACACACACACACACACACACACACATATATATATATATATATATATATTTCTATCATTCACCTTGTTGTTAGTTAATAAAGCGCGGTGGATAACTTTAGGGTTTTCTTTGTGTAATGAAGTTGTTGAAGAAGTATTAATTCCATGCCATCTCTTTTAGGAAAAACAAGGTTGTCCGAGAAATGGTATGGAGCACTAGAGGGGTTATTGTGTTCATAAACAATAACCATCTATGGGTTTAGGTTGACATGCTTCCCATTCATCAATACATTCTACGAGTAACTATCTACTAGTTTAGATTCCTTAAATTCAACTAAATCAAACATTTCAAAGTAGTTGAAGTTAAGGTACATCATATCACAAATGTTAGTAACATTAGTGTATCCAAATCCCAACTGTCCTTTCACATATAGTTACATTTTTTTGTCAACTTTAATACATTAAACCTTTCTATGAATTCAAGTTTGGTTACATTTTATTTTTCTACTTTAACATATAAACCTTACTATATTTTTCTCATTTTATCTTTCAATTAAGTTTGTCTTACAATTTACATTTTACTTTCTAAAACTACTTACTTATGTTGGTCTACTAAATATGTATCTGAACTATATTTATGAATACATTTATGTTACTGATATATAGCTCCTGATTACATATGTTATCTCACAGTGGAAACATAATTTGAGTCGATCGTCATTCCAATTTTGGAACTAAAAAAATATTCAATTTCATAGAGAACAACTATTCCGAAACTTCAACCGTTGAAGGAACTCAACATACACACATCAAAATCATTCCCGATATCCCCAGATTTTTTAATTTTGATATAAGTTTAAAATTATAACATTTCTTGATAAATAGGGATACTAGAACCGACATTGTATTCCATAATTGGAAATCGAACTGATTGATCTTTATTACGTCTCCAAGCGATTGCCTACACATTCCGGGCATAAATCTTCCACTGCGGAAGTATGTTTCACCCATGACGATTTATATTTTTCCAATATTGGAAATATTACAAGGTGTTTTTAATTAATGGAAACCACAACGTTTGGAAATTCTGTTTATATAATTTATAAAGTGGTAGTGGACCCCCGTGAACGAAGGGGTTGGATCTATGGTGGTGATAGGGATGGGGGTTTGTAATTGTAGTCCCAATACTCTTTTCACCGCCTTTAATAGCCTTATCCAGCATTAGTAGACTTTACGTAAGCATATCTCTAAAATTTTAAATAAATAAAAGTCCTACTTTATTCTCATGAGTATTTCTAAATAATTTATTAATTTGACTCATAACTAAGTTGACTTGGGGTTATACTAAATGCTAATTGACTTTCTATAACACCGGTTTTGGATTGATTACATGTAAGTTATATAGCTGATTTATTGGGTTGAATCATGTTTGATTCGAATCGAGTTTGGATTTTTTACGAGTCCATGTTGAATTTGGTCATGTCGGGTTCAAGTTCAGATCCAGATTTTCGGATCATATCCGGATTTCGGGTTGAATTCGATCTTGTTGGATTCCGGTTGGGGCAAATATTTCTCAGTTTCATATAGGGTTTTAGACTGAGATCGATTATGTCGGGTTTGGGTTTGAGTCGATATCTCTCAAAGTAGAATTGGGTTTCAAGTTAAGTTTGGTCGTATCAATTCGGGTCGGGTTCTCCATTTGGGCTAGAGATTGCCTACTCTAGGTACGCCCCAAGACTCAGATTAAGTTATATAGAATATTTTTTTACAATCTTTAGAAAGCACGCTTTATCATTAATATGTTTAACTATTTTTAATAATGGTACATAATTTTTTTTATATTAATAAACTACTTGTTACTCCGAATCCAACAATATTGAATATTATATATTGCTGCTTTTGTATCTATTCAAATTTATGGAAAAATTTGATGGCAAATATTAAATATGAAATTTATATAGGGACGGGTGGTGTAACTAAATATAGCGTTGAACCCTATAAATAAAGGGATTTTTACTAACATTCACTATTTTTTTAAAACGAGTTTAAAAATAATATTTTTCACACTACAAATTGGAGATAAAATTATTTCTTGATGTGATAAACATCCTCTTTTGACTATAACAAGCGTCTTACGGCGATGTCTTTCGTGTTGAGTTGAGCTAATGAACTTTTGGATATGATCCGAAGAAAAGACTCTGATGATTAAGTTAGTAAGTTGTCAATCTATTTTCTATTTTGTATTTGTTGAGAATCCTTGTTCAGTTGAACCCTATTTCTCTTCATTGTGGAACCATGGAAATATTGTTACCAGATTGCTCAAATTGTGTTTGACCATGATTCGTCGAGTACACAAGTCATGAAGATCGATCATGAGGCTATATTCATGGAATGAAAATGTTATAGCGTTCGTGGGTATAGACTTGGGCGGCTACATTCAAGGGATTTTTTATCCGCACTCCGCGAGATAGGTAATAAATCACACCTTTTTACGGGATAATCTACTAACCCACGGAGCGCTTGGAGATCAAAGATAGAATTTATAGTTGCTCCCGTACTCACTACTAAACTACCAAAGGGTAGCACGTGGTAAGTCTGAGCTCATCCACAGAGATGCTAGAAATTTAAAAGCTAACTATGAAAAACTCGTAATCGGGTCGTTAATCCGATTGCATGTCGGGAATAGTCAATGTCACACACATGGTTTTTTTTGGGGGGGGGGGTAATCTATAAACTAATGATCATGCAAAAATAAGATAGTAAACTATATTAAGCTAACACTTGGGGATATATACGTTACATGATCGGTGGAACACTTTGATCCTAGATCCTGTCAAATACAAGACATATAAACCTATCCCAATGTCTATGTCTATGTCACATATTATGGTCGATAGTAAACAATTTCCTTTGTCTGTCACAAAAAGGGTCTTATTCTATCGACACCACCTCCGTAATTAAGAAAGTGCGTCAAGCAATCCATCAGTTGTTCGTTCCTCTTTCCCATAAGGAATTGAATCCCTGGCCTCTACTATGAATGCTTCTCCCTAGGCCTATGGAGGCAAAGGGATTGGCATCTCATGATGACTCCATGGTTGCAACGACAATGGTCGAATTACTAAAACCCTTGTTGCTACAAACTATCATGCCCTCACCTATCGGGCTACAATTTTCTAGTAGGCTAGCGTACGGTCATTGGGATGGTGCACACGGACTACATGCATAAACCCATGTAGTCGAGGACTCACAAATGAACATCTATTTTGGTCATTGATGTTTTCAAGAACGGTCTCCCCGGTAAAATTGGGGGGTGCACCTCCATCATGCACTATATCAAGGACACAGAAGTTCGACGAAAAAACTAGCTTTCCTACCTTAACCATAACATCCTTAACCATACCTCTAGGGCTAAATTGGGATTGATTGGCTAGTTGGATAATAACCCTAGTGTCTCTAAGCTCAATTATGTCAACATTCTCATATAGGCTAAATGGGATAACATTGATGGATGCACCTAAGTCAATCATGGAATTCTTCAACAATTTACCACCTAGATAAATAGGGATAAAAAAATATTCCGGGATCATCACACTTGTTCTTATAAGCTAAAGTGGCTACTCCCCCTATTTTCAGTTGATCAATCTTTCTAGTTGTTTTGTTTCTTTTTTTAGTGCAAGCATTTTTCAAAAAATTAGTATATGAGGGAACTTGTTCAATGAAATCAATAATAGGAATGCTTACCTCAACCTTCTCAAAAAATTGGCAAATTTGAGCTTCGTTAGTTACCACATTTGGCCCTCTGTAGAGCACTAAGAAACGGCGGTGGATCATTAACCATTGCCTCGGTAATTGGTGTATTCCTAGCCCAACTAGAGACTGCTAACTGCAAACTTCTAAAGCCCAGTCCAATCTTAACTCACTAACAACCAAAACCATTCAGTCCAGAAGTCCAAGTCAACAGTGAGCCAATAAAAAAGGAACAAGGTGATCGTGGATTCAACTATAAACCGCGAAAGATGGCACATAGACATGAACCAGAAAGATAGTGATCAAGATGCGACCCATGATCTCAACCCAAACAATTTGGAACCACAACCACGAGAGGCTATAAATACAGGAAGATCAACACCAACTCAGGTAAGTAGGGCTAAACTGAGAAATTCTAGTTCTATAAGGAAAATACTAACTTGAACGTCAAAGTGTTTTCCCCAGAGTTACTTCCGATATTTGCCTTGCAGGAGGAGATACATTACGGTGAACAACGAGGATCTTACTTGATCAGATAACCACATCATTTGGCGTCATCTGTGAGGAATAAAAAAAAATCATTTCGAAATCCCTCAAGTAAATCATGGTGTTCACTAGAAGTGAGAAAAGCCATAACCATTAGAAACAAGAACAAGCGGTTGGACGCAACCCAGCAGAGAAAAGGAAAACAATGGGGAAGATACGGAACATGATGAGGAGGAGGCAGAATCTTCTAATACAAACCCAAATAAAGAAAGGAGAGTGTCTGCAACGCTCCTAAAAGTGAACAGAGAAAGCTTGTATAACCAATTTTTTACAACGCTCAAGCCAAAATCTCCAAAGGTACATAAGAGACCAAGTTAAGGGCACGAGAATCTTTTGTAAGAAGATGATTTAAGGGATATAGTGGCAGACGATAATGCAGATAAATCACCACTAGCACCACATCTTCGGGATATTAAAATGCAAAAATATTTCAAGCTTCCTATACACGGTAAGATGATTGAACTACAGACCCGAAAGAATTTCTGCTTGCATATCGCAACAGCATGAGATTTTGCGATGCAGAAATCCAATTAGTTTTCAAGGCTTTTCCTAGTTTCTTATCGGGAGCAGCGATAACATGGTACGAAGACTTGCCAAAATGAAGCATTAGGTCATGGGAAAAATTGCATATTTGTTTTTGGGTCTTTTCCATCAGAAGCAAAGGTTCACCAAAACAATCACAAACATAAACAACATAGATCAGCGAAGTGATGAGAGCCTCACAGAGTATCATAATCTGTTCATCAACAAAAGCTTACAAGTTCGATATTTGTCGTTCCAATCTTCCTTTGACGTGTTTCCAGAAGGCATACGATCAAGAGAATTATATAAAGTGTTGTGCGGAATACCGAGAAAGAACGAGCGAATGAAATAAAAGCAAAAGACAAAACACCAGAATTTACGTGGTTCACCAATTTGGCTACATCCACGACCGACCAAGATCAGATTCCACTAGAGAGAAAAGGCCAGATTAGAGATTTCCTACTCTCTACCAATCCTATCTCTTAGAGTTACGGTAAAAGGACGAGACACTATATAGCCCTCTCCATCGTAAACCCTAATGGCTTTGGGCCCAAAAATATTTTGGCCC
>JAULKM010006110.1:0-15076 GCA_032355605.1 Rubia tinctorum | reverse complement strand
TTAATCGACACCCTTGAATAAGTAATCCAAGAACTTGCCGACTTCTTCTTAAGTTCTTCATTATGAAGGTGATCAATGAAACCATTCAATACAACTTCTTTAAGCTTCATTCTTGACCTTGTCATAGGACCAATCATGTTGCTTAGAGGTTCACGAACAAAACCCTTGAATGTTTGATCAAGACGTGGAATGTCTTCATTTATGGTGATAGTCATACCCTGATCTCCATCATTAACACAAAAACTTTAATATGTACTTTATTTCAATGACAAGATAATATTCCGTATATTATAAGATTTATTCTTAGGCTAAGTTTTGGTAAAAACCGTCTTTATATAAACTCATGGAAAGATGAAGTTAAATTTGAATAATAAAAGGTAAAAGTCTTAGTTGCAATATTAAAATTTTATTATGCAACATGTATTAGTTCTAAAGTTTATAACTCGATTCATGCAACACGAATATTTTATATTCATTTCTTCTAATTTACACTTTAAACGTTGGTATTTCAATAAATTATGGAAAGTCCGTCTTTCAATAACTTATGGAAATACCGTATTTCAAGAGACGAACTCTTATTCTTACCGTAATATAATTTATTAAAGGTAATTAAGAATATAAACTATGATACTCACTTTTTATTTAATTTTATGAGTTTCTTAAATTTTAAATTATAGTTCATTTTAATTAATTTTATTTGATTAAATTATTTCAAAATATGTAAGTAATTATTCAATAAAAGGGTGTAAATTTAGAATTATAATATTAATTAATCAATTATATTTTATAATATATTTAATGCTTATGGAATTAATTTGTAAAAAAATGATAAAGGAGGAATATTTTGTTAAAGTGATAAAGGAGGAAATTTAGAGTAAACTGCTGGAGTCAATACACTGTAGTAATAGTAAAAAAGTACTGTAGCAACTAAAAAATGAAGTAAATCATTGGAGATGCTCTAACGTAAATGTCCTACTCCCTCATCCGTTTCCTAATTGTGGCACACTTATCTTATTGTGATTTTTTAAGTGGCACACTTTCCAATTTTGACAAGATTCTTTCAATTTCATCCATTCAATCTACTTGATACATTCAATTTCATCCATTCATTTTCTTCACCTAAATTCAAGCTAGAAATGAGGAGAGTATAATTATTTTACACATACACTATATTGATATAGCCGAAAAAATGAGAGATTAAATTTATTAATAAAATTTCAGTTATAAAATTCAACAAAAAATTGATACGATCTTTAAAATGTCATTTATTATATTTTTCTTAATTTATTATTAGATTAGGGTTTTAGCCTTTAGGAGGTTAACACTAAACTCTTTTTCCAGTGAATTTTTTAATGAGGTAGTGTGATCATTTTAGTTTATTTTTATTATTATTAATGAAGCCATAAATTTGGACATATTGACTTAGAAGAGTTTTGGTAATATTTTAATTAGCGTTTAGAATATTCAGTTTTATGATTAAAATTATGTTTGGTAGGTTTATATAAGATATATTCAGTCAAGAATTCATCCAATGTTTGAATTGATTTACTTGGATGAATATGGTCATAATTTAGATTTAAATTAAGCATTATAGTTAGATATGGTTTTACCTTCTTAAGCCTGGTACAATTCTTTTCAGTTTCTATTTGTACTAGCCTATTTATACCCTATAAATATGGGAGGTCATCCGTGAAATTTGACAGCATTATTATCAATCAAAATTCAAAATTTATTGTTTGCGAGCATTTTCATTGTTGCTTAATTCGGCGGGTTAATTAAGTATCAATACCCTTTGTGAACTAATCATGCAGGCTAGTTAGTGAACAGAGAACCCTTTATTTGTGAGATAATCCCTCGAGCTAGTTAGCGAGCATATTTTTGAGTTGAGCATCAATCCCAAGAGCTACTTGTTGATCAATATGGGATCAAGAGAGGGTTTGCAGATTCTTTCATTCAATCAAAGATTTAAATTCTGCAATCAAGAGTTTTCGTAAAGAGATTCATATCAAAATTACAAAATCCTTTAATTAAAACATGCAAAATGAAAAGTAGGAATTTTATTCATAAATTACGAAAAGCTCATCTTTGATTCTTTCCCCAACACAAATTTCCATAAACTTCTTTTCTAACCAAATCGTCGAAAACGTGGTCAACTTTCCTTTTTATTAAGAACATTTGTCGGCGAAAAATGGCTTGCATCAAATGTTGTGCGAAAACTTACATCTGGTTGGTTGTCTCAAAAGGTGCTTCATAAGGCCGATAAACAACAAATTATAAATTTGTAGCTTTATGTGTAATAAAATTGAAGGGTTAAATAGTAAGATGATCGGTCAAATACTGAAGACATTTTTATTAGTTCGGCTCGAATTAACCAGCTATCGACCGAATCTCATTGGCAGCCGATTACAGTATTCAAATATCAGCCACATTCTCACTGAGTTCTTAATACACTCTCCTACTAGACCTCCAAAGAAATTAAAACAAAAATGAATAGCTCCCTAATTAAAAGATCCGGCCATCTCCTGTAAATTAAAGTCTCTTAAAGAAAGTCGGAGATGAGTCCAATCATTTTAGTCACCAAAAAGTCTTTTGTAAATGTAAATAAAATCAAAAGAATGTACAAAAGTCTCTAACACGACACATGATGATCAATCAATGATTTTCAACTTGTTGGGTCTACAAATTTGGACCGTAAAATATGGTCAAAATTGCCAAAAGTAAGTCATTGTAACTAGCTTGACTCATATTTCTCTTATACCAACATATAGATCAAACCAGAAGCCAACTAGCTTTAACCTAACAAAAGGAGTCAACAAGAAAACTTAGAATAGACAGAGAACAAATGCTACTAAATATTTTAGCAAAAAAGACCTAATTTTTATGAACTACCCTGTTAATTATGAAAATAAGCAAGGAAATGCAAAGAAAATGACGGAGGACAAATCAATAAATTACAGAAATATTAGTATCCCACCCCAAAAAGAAGATTTTTTTTTAAAAAAATAAAAATTAAAAGTACCACCCATGGCTGTGCCTTTGTTGGAAAAAGGTCCCAATAACCCTCGTGACCATCGAAAAAAATTCTAGCTTGTCTTTCTTATATATAAATAATTGTTAAGAGCTTACTAAGACAAAGAGATCAGTAATAACTTGTCACTAAAATGTTCAGTTATAAAATTCATAAAAGTGTAGAACTAGAAAAACAAATAAGAAACACTATTAGGAAGTAAGTTAGGATTACTGGAAATTTTGCGATAACTTATCTAAATTCAACGTATTGGTAATCTATTTTATATATGTCAAAAAATTATGGATGTTGCCAAATCACATTTTATATTCTATTAATTAACATTCTAATACATATTATTATAAGTATAATATTGATTTCAATTTTCGTAAAATATGGGGAAAATTCATCCTTTCTCACCTATTCCGTCACCACTTGTTGGTTCCATTAGTGGAAAATATCCACCTACCCCACCATCTCCGTCCCGTTACCTCCGTCCCGTTACCTCTACCTTCCCCTTCACCTCATCTAATCAGAATTTCCTCGTCACCCCAAGCCCAAAACCACCCACCACTAACCCCGTCATGGCTTCCATGAGGAAGGCAATGCCACTCATGTAGCCCCTATTCTTGAGCACTGTGTCCTCAAAAACCTCACCATTGTGAGCAAAGTCGGTGTCAGTCGTAGTGAGAGAATCACAGTTGTCTCTGTCATGAGAGAACCACGATGGTTTCCGTCATGAGAGTCAGATGCACACTCGCAAGAGAACCACCTCCATTTGCATCGACAGAGGGCACCTCCTTCGGAGAGAAAACCATGTCCGCATCTGTCGCGAGAGACGGCCATGAGAGAACCTCTTTTGTCTCCACCGTGAGAGAACCATGATCAGGTTCTTTGTTGGTGCTTTACATTGGAGCTCCTAGCTAGCGAACTTCCTCTTACGTTGGCAATAAAGCTCCTTACCAACGAACAAAAGCCTCCCAAAATATCTCTGATTATATCGCCTACACTCAAAACTGTACCGGAGCTATTGTTCCATTGCCGACTTTCAAGGACCAATTTCATTGGAGCTCTCGCTTTATCTTAATGCTTCTCTCTTGGAATTTGCCACTATTGAGTTCATTTCGGTCAAAAAATTCCCAACTCACTACTCCAAATTAGTTAAAATAAATGCACGAAGCATTAAAAAGTTTATACATACAAACAGTAAGGTAAAAAAATATGAAACGTGAATTTGCATTTCACATTTTTTTTTAAACAAAGTCTTCTTCACACAGAAGTAAATTTGGGCCCTGGTTCTGAATTTAATGGTTAGTCCATTCCAAGTTGTAATAGTGGAGCCCCATGATTCGCCCAATTGGGCTAGCAATCTGGGTCTAGTTTTTTCTTCTCGTTTTTAAGCTTTCCGAGCAGGGCTATAAAAGACGCCATTTCTTTAGTTTATCTATTTACCACCAACATTTAATCTGCATTTTGTTGTAGAAATTGCTAATTTCAAAATATCCTGTAGTAATTGCTAATTTCAATATTTCGGAGGCGTCGAGTGGAAGTGTAGCATGCTGTAAACTTGTAAAGTGCAGTATGATGGATTTAGAAAATATATTTAATGAGTGCGCGTTGGTATCTAAAAATAGATTAATCAAAATTGAACCGCAACATTAATTGAATACGAGTTTATAGTATCTTTCAACTAGATATACTTTTTCAATTCCGATGAATGCAAAAATATAATCATTAAGCAAACCAAAAAATATTTCATTCAATTGCACACAGTATATAATTAATTAGTTTTATTTGTAGATTCCCCTATCAATAATATTGTCGTAAATTATCCAAAAAAGTATAAGATTAAGATGAGGAGGCGACCTAAGCCTAGTAGTTATATATGTGGCTAATTTTTTTTTATAATGTTGAATGAATAGAATGATAAGTTATTAAGTTTTACTATTTACAAAAGTAAAAAAAAATAGTCCATTACTTGTAATAAAGTTGAATAGGTTTTTTTTTATAAACTTTAATAGTTATTGAAATACCATACTCCCTCTATTCCTATTCAAATTGGACACTTGTTAGACATTATTTTCAATAAAAGTTTGACCGCATATTTGAATAAATATATGAGTAACAATATTATCGTATGTAGTATTGTTAAATTCGTCGTAACATGTAATCTCTAAATATCAAGTTTTTTTACCGTTATTATACACACTAGTTAAATATATTAACGATCAAACATATTTTTAAGAGTATGATAAATTACTTTGCAATTTTTGCTGGGGAGGGGGAGTATACAAATTGTATGAGAATTACAGCGACTGCAACTTTTGAATGATGCTTACTACCACAATTGGAGATGCTAAAGCTCAAAATCTCACAATTTCTTATACAAGGATACCAATCCACACAAAAGTGATCAGTAAAACATGATTAACGCATGTTACTTCTCATTCCTTTATATTGCACAATCACAAACACAAACACAAACACAAACGGCACTCCATAATTTTTAAAAAAAAATTAAAACCCCGTAGACGGGTTTGCAGGTTATCCTTACCTTATAAATGACACTTGAGATAATTTGAAGTGAGAATCTATTGAATAAAATATTATGTGAATATTATTTGTATTTAGAATAGCATTACTGCATGAACCCCCCTATAGCACCGGTATTTTGGTACATAAGCACTGGTATTTCGGGCCCCCGAACTACCAGTGCCTAGGTATGGTCATGTTGAAACGTAGTTACAAAGTCACCAGTAGTGTACTGATTCTAGCACCAGTATACACTACCAGTGCTAAAAATCTACATTTCAACACCTCCCTACTTAGACACCAGTTGAAATACCGGTGCCTATACTCGTTTGTACTGGTGCTAGTAAATAGATTATCAATAAAAAATATCCGGTCGGTGAGTTTATGAAACCCATACATTCATAAAGAACAATAGGACGATCAAAACACAAAATAAGCAGAATTCCATTTCAGAAAACTGAAAAATTCATAACCACAACTTTAAAATTCATTACATATATCTGAAAATACATAACAACCCACAAATCATGAAATAAACTATACCTAAACATATATTAACAACATCAATTATCATAAACACTGGACCCTAATCTCCATAAACCCTAAATAACATCAAAGAACCAGAACCTTGAAGGTGAGATCGGAAGCAAGGGTTGAGGCGTGACGTGTTGGTGGCGCTGAGAGCTAAGGGCCCACAGATCTGAGCTGAACTTGATAATTTTGGTAGAGCTCGGCAAGATGGTGTCAAGCAGATGGCGTCGGGGCTGGTATGAGAGATGGTGTCAGGGATAATGTGCTGCGGGGAGGGCAGAGAGGGGGTCGTCGGTGGCATCGAAACCTTCAAAGTGGGGCTAGGCGGCGGTGGAGATGGAGGAGGTGGTGGAGGAGGGAGAGGATGGAGAGAAGGTAGAGGAAATGAGGGTGGGTTAGATTTAGTCTTTCAGATTTAGTTTATATAGACAAAGTTTTAATTATTGAGATTCAAGCATCAAAAGCAATCAATGGTTCAGATAAAACCAAATTGGTCTCCTTTTTTCCTTTTTATTTAAAGTACCTAGCATCGGTGTCTGTACAAAAACCGGTGCCCAAAGTGGCTGATACTGATGCCTATGTATATGAAAAGCAGCTGCTTAAAGTTGCTTTACATATTTAAAAAAAGAAGCCGAGAGCAAATCTGAGATTTTTTTTTCAAAGTATGGAGTACCGGTACAAAAACCTGTGCATAAATGGCTCAAACCGGTGCCAAAATGGCGCATCACAACAAGTTTGTATATACAATTATCTCCACCGCAGTAATTGAACACTTGAGTACAAATCAATGATGTCTTTATCAAGGTTGTAACAGGACTATGTAAAAAAGGTAGGATAAAGGAAATACGAGGCTAAAAATCCGAGAATATGCAAGTAATCCACTATCACTATCACTATCACTATCACCATCACCCTCATACTCATCTATGCATACTTCGAATGAAAATGCAACATTGATAAGCAACGAAGTATAAACATCACTACCAAGAACTAAATCATGCCCATATTACTCCCAAAAATTTACAACCCAAATATACCGTTGACCATATTTTTTTTCTTTTTTTCCTGATTGTTTTCTTCAGTTTTTCAGATTTTTTCCTGGTTTTTTTTTAATTTTTATTTTCCAGAATTTTTTGTTTCTGGGCAGCAGGTTTTACATTATTTTTTGGGCATACAAGAACAATAATATCATGTCAAAACTATATATATATATATATATATATATATATACCTTCCCAATAAATTTAAGTCCAAAACACTCTATGTTCAAACATGTATTAGTACAAAAATCTCAAGCATAACTAACCAATCATGCAATTCTAATTAATATCCCAAGCAATAATAAATAACTTACACGTTCTCAGAAAGTTAAGAAAAGGCTAAGCATCTTGACTAAATATTTAGTGACTGAAAATACCAAAGAAAGAGTTTTCTAACTTCAACGGGCAAACTAGTGGATCAATGTAAGGACAAAAATATATAGTAGAAACTAAGCGGTGCTCATTCCTAGATGCCTCTATCATTTTCATACTCAAGTATAAAAAACAGTCTCGAAATCATGGAACAAACCAAGAAATGAATATCAAAATATGATCACTCAACAAAGAGATAAAGAGCTACTAATGATCATCATTTTTTTCATATATGCCTATATATTTTTCCAGCCTTTGCCTTTTAAGGTTCAAATCCTCACAAAATATATAGTTTTAGAGCAAAATGACTTATTGCACATTCGTCATTCAGAAACATATACAAGGATTCTATGATTTCTTTCACGAAGGGAAAAAATCATTCATTCTTACCACAAACCAAATTTTAATTCTAATCATTCAAATTCTCAATTCAACGTTGCCTTTTTTACTCAAATAATGAAAAAAAAAACTGAAAATCTTTTTGAAATTTTAAATTTTGAAATTTTTTATAATGAAAAACTACGAACTAATGATGTTACATCTCTACTGTACACTTCATTGTGTGAGAAAAAAAATAACATATGCAAATGAATTAGAAAATATGATGTTATGCAACTGCTATACAAATGTAATAAAATGCAAATAAAACAAATAACGGAAAAGTAAATGCTCCTTGAGCGGTTAATTAGCCTTGGGGTTAACCGGTGAATTTCGGTCTATATGGGTATTCTGACTAATTTGGGCTGAAAATTTCTGCACTAATCCTTGGACCATTTCAAAAAGAAGTTGCTTTTGCACTTGGAATTGCCTTTGTTGTTCTTGAAGATTTTTGATTTGACTGGACAAGTGCACCGCCCACTAAGAAGTTGCTGCCCCAAGTCCACTATGCACCCTAGTTCAACTGAAGTACTTGTAAAAGAAGTGGAAGCTCTGCTCGGGGGTAGAAGTATTAGCTCAAACAACTTATACTTTCCAGAAGTGGTGTCAGCCAACTTCATTCTTTCCAAAGCAGGCATGTCAATTCAACTAGGTTGTAAAGCAAAGTGATCATTAGACACATTATACACATCCAAACGTTTGGTTATCAAAGCTCCTAGGGCTAACTTCCCTTTCATGCGAGTGCAGTTATATTTGAATTGTTTAAGGAGCCAATAACCAAAGTTCACTTTACGTTTACCCCACATATTTTACAACAAAGACACCTCAGTTTGAGTGACCACATTTGCACCATCCACTCTACCAAATAAGTTATATGCCAAATAGTGATGACAAATTCTTAATGCACCATGTTTGATCGATGTACTTTTTGACATATTCTTAACATGAACAGATTTAGACTAGATGATACTCCACTCTTCATTCACAAACTTAGCATAATGAGGGTTAGGCACAGTATCATACTCACAATAAGCATTAGAAGAGGTATCCTTAATAGATTCAAATCCCAACAGTACAACCAAATCTGTGATAGATTTACTCTAAGTTTTCCCCTTACTCAACTGTGCCAAAATTTGGGCAAAATACGTTCACATTTTTCATCAAATCATGTTGGGTGTGTTCAACCCAAGTCCCACATTGGAAGTTGAGAGAGTGTTAGCTCTCTATATAAGTTTGAATTCCACCACATTAGTATGAGGCATTTTGGGGTTGGACCCAATAAAACCGTGCGGGCTTGGCCCAAAGCAGACAATATCATACTAATGTTGGTTGTGGTGGGCTTTGGCAGTCCCAACACTGGAAACTCACTGAAAATTAATGTGGATGCCACTTGGAATACAAGTGACACTCGGTGTGGAATGGTTGCAGTGATCAGAAACTCAAAGGGTAATTTGGTTAAAGCTTTTCTGAAATCTGATAGGGCTACTTCTAGTTTACACTCGGAATGCCTTGCAGTAGAGTTTGGATGGAAATGTGCTAAAACAATGGCCTTAACATATTTTACTTTCTTGGAACTTGAAAAAAGTCCTTGGCTGATTTTTAATGTTATATCACTCATAAATGAAAAAAATCTAGGGAGCTGTAATCATTAATCACTCATAGTCTAAGGCAAGGTAACCTAATTGCAGATTATCTAGCTAAGAAGGCTCTTAACAACTTTGCCTCATTCCTCAATTTTTCTGATCTAGATTCCATAGCAAAATAACTGGTGTTATTTGACAATATTAATTTCCCAGCAATCCGGATTGATGGAAATGAATATTCGAATGGATGCTACTGAAGGAAACTTTCTCACATTGCAGGAACCTTCAAATGGAGATGATGATCATAGAAAAGAAAAAGTTCACCAGATGAACATACCAACATATAGGGGCACAAATTTCATGGAAAAAAGAAGACTCTCCCAAGCTGGAAAAAACCTTCTACACCAGCAAAAATCATTTTCTATTGAGGCACAATTATTTTCAATTTTTAGGAAAGTATTGGGGGTCTGGCCGTTTGTTAAACATCGACACAATGAATGAAGGTGTTACAAACAGAAAGACCTCCAACACTTTCCTAAAACTAGCAAATATATTAGGTAACAATTTTGCCTCTTGCTTACGTAATATATTTTAATCAAGACTCCAATCTTATAAACAAACAATTTATTTGGCTTGTTTGGCTAGGTTAGCCTTACACACGTTCCCCCCTCACCCCTACCCACTAACGCTTGTATTTTGTTAAAAGAAAGAGAGCTGATAGGCTGTGAGTTCACCCAAATGGCCTATAACTCGAATTCGACCCGTATTTTAATTGCTTTAGAACCGCAAATTTCTTAGCCCTTTATATTAAAATTCCACTTGAGTCCCTGTTCTTTCTATAGCTTATAGAAAGACTGTCATTCAAGAGACGGGATCTTAGTTTACTTTTATTCATTGCAATGAGACTCCTATAACTTTGATAAACTTTTAAAATGTATCGCAATGTATAAATAATTTATTATTTGACTTTAAAAGTTATGGAAATGAGATTTTTCAAGATTCGTCTAATCGTTTGTTGGTCTAACGGGAGACTTTCTCTTAAAAGAATCAATATCTCTTACAAAAATGTATTTTCCGTACTAATTTATGTATTACTGGAAAAAATAAATAGAGTACAATCAGATAAGAAATACTAGTACTAAAATAACCCTAGTCTAATCATCAATCTCTATCCATATCTAATCATCTAACTGACTAATTTTAACGCCCCCCCTCAAGCGAAGCGTCGGATGCTCAGCGACCCAAAGCTTAGATATGAAGAACTCGAATAGTGAACGAGAGAGATCCTTAGTGAAAATGTCCACAATCTAAAGAGATGTAGGAACATGAGCAACACCCACCTTGCTAGATGAAACTAACTCCCTAACAAATTGTAGTCGATGTCGATCTAGCCACGTCAGCACCGGCCATGCAATAGTGCACATCCTGCACAAAAGCACGTGGGTTGCGGACTGGAGGTCCTCCCTAAATGTTCTGAGCACAAGCCCCACGCAAAAGCACGCAGGCCGCGGACTAGGGGTTCTACCTGAGCATTTCGAGCATGCGGCCCGTGTAAAAGCACGCGGGCCGCGGACTGGAGAGTGTGTCTTGGCCTACTGAGAGCGCGGCAAGCGCAAATTCATGCTGGCTACGGATTTGAGTGTATCCACCAGTCTTTTGATTGCATGGCTCGTGCAAAAGCTCATGGGCCTCAGACTAGAGTCTTGGTTCTTCATCTTCTAAGTGTGCGGGCCAGGCAAAAACACGCGGCCCACACCTAGACTTAGTTTTCTTGGCACTGACATGGCACAGGCCGTGCTAGTCTTTCTTTTTTCCAACTTAACTTCTTTTCTTAGGCGTATCCATTTACTAACACGTGTTTATCTCAGGGTCTTCGGTCTTCTACCATCCTTGCGAATGGCTTTCTATGATCTACTACCATTCTTGGGATTGGCCTTCTAAAAAATCATAAGTGCCTACGAGCAATCTTGATGAGACGTCAAATGCATATATTTCCTAAGGCATTTAACATATTTTTTGTTATATTTTTATGGTAGATTGCCAGATTTAGGTGAGTTTACATTACAAGGGGTTTAGAAGACCGTTTGTGATTTTCATATCTAAATCCCTCATTTTGTGGCTTACTTTAGATCTAATGGATCTTATGTCCCTGCGAGGGTCTGGATCCATGTTTGTGAGCTTTTATTAGTATATTGCTCGTAGGCACTTCGAATTGTTTAGAAGGCAATTTGTAAGAATGGTGGTAGATTGTAGAAGGCCATTTGCAAGGATGTAGTAGACTAAAGGCCATGACCTAATCACGTGGTAGTAGATGGATGCACCAAAGGAAAAGAAGTCAAGTCCAGAAGAAATGAATACTGGCATGTCATGTGTACATTTACACGACCCGTGCTAAACCAATTTCTGAGGAGACTAAGGCAAGGTGCGGACTGCGTGGTTTTGCACAACTTGTGCATTCAGAAGTTTAAGATCAAGACTCGAGTCCACATCCCACGAGCTTTTGTGCAGCCACCCGCTCATAAGAAGAAGACGAACACTCCAGTTCATGGCACACGTGCTTTTGCATGGGCTGCAATTCAGCTCTCTAGTCCACGGCCCACGTGCTCAGCTTACCCAAAAAGGAACTCCAGTCCTCGGTCCACTTGCTTTTGTATAGGCCATGCGGCGCGAACTGTGCACTATTGCACCGCCCTTTCCGACATGGATGCTAGGGTTTCTACTCTTTTGGGATTTTCTAAGAACCAATTCCACATACTATTTAAGCAGCCATTACTTTACTAGGGTTTAAAGGGGTCATAATTTCTAGATCTAAGAGAAGGTAGATAAAGAAGGAGGCTATCTCCTCTCTTTATTAGGCTTGAAGTACTATCTTGAGAGTGTTAGATTAGAGCTATTGTAGGTTTGAGAGCACCGGGGAGGTGAGTGCATTCATGATACCCCGAGAGTACCATCTTGATTGTTAAACTCTAATATAATTGGCTAGATGTGTAATGATGATTCATGTTAGGGATTCTAATTGATCCTTAACAGGGGAAACCCTTGGCTTACCCCGATAGTATGAGGATGATAGTTAATAGTGACTAGGATTTTAGTGTAGCGACTAGGGTCGTGTCAACCCGAGAGTCATGACGAGTTTTCATATCCTTTGCATCTCTAGGCCTAGGGATTGGTGTCCATAGTGGAGTGCCCGAGACGTATTATCCTCACTCTCATATGTACCGGTTGTGACCTACGCAAGGCTTTGTTCCTTTAATCCGGAGCTCGTTAGCATTGGGAATGAGATTGAAGGGGAAAGATGAGCATATCCATAATTTTATTGACGCAATTTCTCTAATTATGTAAGCAATATGGTAGCTTCTAAAAGTGGAGATGAACTTTTTTTGTGACAGACATTGGGAATTCTCAGCTATCTCCACACTATATGACACAGGCATGAGATGGATCTATATGTCTTAAATGCGATAGAATCTAGGATCAAAGTCATTCATCGGTCATGTTATGCAAATATCCACAAGGCTAGTTAATTATAGTTTTTACTTTCTTTGTTTGCATGATCCTTTTTGTGTAGTTGACTATCAAATTCTGGTTTGTGTGTTTAAAGAACTAGATATTCCCGACATACAATTAGAATGACACCCGATTGTGGTTTGTGTATAGTTGAATATCAAATTCTAGTATCTCCATGGACATCCCCGAACTTGCCACTAGCTACTCTATAGTGGTTAGTAGTGAGCACGGGAGCAACATATAAATTTCTATTTTTGATTCGAGCGCTCCAAGGGTTAAATGTTCTCCCAAAAGGTTTTGAACAACCCCGCAGGGTGCCAATCAAAATTTGGTGCCGTTATCGAGGATACTAGTTTTAATATGATTGCTAGCTTGCATGACTAGTTTTTACTTTTATTTTCTTTTATAGTTTTTTGTTGGTTACTGTGTAGAGATTTTCAATAGTTTTTGTTGTTACTTCTAATTCATTTTGATAGTGTTCTTTGTTGGACTTGTAGTGTTTTGTTTCTTGTTTATAGTACACACCCATACCACAAACCTAGGAGCTCTATACTACCTACCAGAAAATGCAGGTGGGCAAAGAAGGAGGAGAAAGAGAATCACACAGGAAGTTCCGCAATAATAGACAGTTGTTTTAGAGGTAGATATAAAGACTATGGATGAAGATAATATAAAGCTGATGGAGTTGATGGCACACAACTTGGAGAATCGATCCCTCTGCATTGTCCTCCCGCATCTTCCGCAGAATGTTACATATGAGTTCAAGAGTGGGATGATTCAGTGCTTCCTATAATTCTATGGGATGGCCGGCGAGGACCCCAACAAGCATCTATTAGAGTTTCATTTGGTCTGTACAAACATGAAATTGCCAGGAGTCTCAGAAAAAGACTATAAGTTACAATCATTTCCGTTCTCACTTCGAGACACGAAAAAAGGAATGGATGTACCACCTCGAGCCAGGGTGTATAACTTCTTGGATGGATATGAAATGCCAATTCCTAATGAAATATTTTCCCACTTCCAAGTCTTTCGGATTGAAGAAACAGTTGTCCAATATCTCCCAAATAGAATTGGTACTTTCATTAAGAAAGATGCAGCCACTGAAGGGCTCACTAGGCCATCTGCCATTAAAATCTGCATAGAAATTGATTTACTAAAGCTCCTGCAGCATACAATTTGATTAGGATCCATGACATCTAATAAGAAATATAACATTGAATATGAGGATGTGCCTTAATACTGCTCATACTGCTCTAAGATAGGACACAACCAAGCACAGTGTAGAAGGTTGAATCCACACCTCAAGCCTAACTGGAAGCCATCTGGAAAAATGTTTACAGAACCTCCTTAAGTGTTATTCTATAATGGTGATAATCCCCCTGATGATAGCCTAGAGATAAACCATGATAAGATTGTGATTAATGCTCCGGTCACAGAAAATGGTACTACTTTTCAAGCCACTACCAATCATACAAATAACCTAGCAGCTTATAAGGAGATAGTTCAACCAATGGATGTTAATCCAAACACATAAACCATGCAGAGTACACAGCCAGATTTCTTGCAGGAACTTAGCAATCTAACTCTTGTACCATGTAGAGCCAGATCCTTCTATGCTAAGGATGATTTGAATATTAACATCGGTAAGGCTCTAAAATCTCCCAAGAATAAAAAAAATTCTATTTCTGATGCTACATCTCAGCATAGACAGGTGAAGAACAGATTTCAACCCCTAATGGATTTTCCACAATTGACTCTGTCTTGCTCGGAGGAGGACCTCCTGGATTCAGATGATCAGGAAAGTATTTCCCACGATGATCAGGTAACATCTAATGTCATTTCTGATAATCCTCATGTACCAAATACAGTGGACAAAGGGAAACCAAAGAGAAACAATTATATTACTCAGATTAATAAGATGATGTTAAGGTCATCTTCTAGAAGATCTAAATCCACAGATTAATGATAGATCGTAACTTAAATAAGAAACTTTTGGTGTGGAACATTAGGGGCAAGGAAATATCAATTACTAGGCTCATGCATTTAATTAGAGTACACTCTTTTGATTTGATATGTATTATTGAGCCAATGCATTCTAACTTGAAATGTTCTGAGTATATGAACAA